>JAPMUY010008381.1:0-67567 GCA_026901105.3 Galaxias olidus | reverse complement strand
ATACGGCGTACCATCTACTGTGGTGTAGATGATGGAGTATCGATCTCTGGAAGCCACACGTGATCCTGGCGTGCTCTGTTGAGCCACACAGCACTCAACGTCATATTGCCTTCAGTTGATTGGATCTGCTGCCACATCCACTCAGTCATTCACCAGTTCACATGTCGTACAGTTTGCTAACCCCCGCCACAGTAAACATACTTTAGATGGTTCACATCGCCCCCCCCCCCTCCTCCTTCGGTCTTCTCGGAGCATGGCACTCCTGTACGCCTGCATATTGCTCTGGATGGTGTCCGGGTCTGCACAAGTGGTTGTGAATGCCCTTGACTTCTGTTCCTTCTTGGCCTATTTTTTGAAACCCTTCCCCCATCCCACTCACTCACACTCTCTCTCGCTCTCTCTCTCGCTCACTCTCTCTCTTGTAGCTAGGAGCACAGCATCCCCCTCTCCTTGCTGTGACCGGGGGTGGGTGTCCCTGTACTTTGCGATGAGTAACTACCTGTTTGCATGTCCTCGTTCCTCTCCCCCTGCCTTTCATGTCTCTATGAAGTTATTCCCTGTTTTCATATTTTTTCACCGACCATCCTCCTCTTTAAGAAGAGAGAACTTCCTCCAAAGGAAGTCATTTTCACGGCGCACACTTCCCTCCCCCCGTGCCCGGGGGGCCCTGTGTGTTTTGGGCGTGTCGGGGGAGCTTCCTTTTAGATGTCTTCATAGAACCTTAAAAGACCTTCCGCTCGACGGAGTCACGTTTTTCCAAACACGAGCCGCGCTTAAAGATGGGATTTGTCCCTTTTCCCTACTTGCCTCCAACCGTTATATCACGCGCTCTGCTCACACACAGACACATGCCGAGCACATTTGCTTGATGTATGAAATGGAAGGGGGGGGGGTTTAAGCTAAAAATGGCTGGTGGAAAATCCATTGTGCAAACCAGGGGGCACACAGAGTAGCATGGAGATCCATGCTGATGAGAGGGGAGGGAGGGGTGGGGGGGAGTGCATAGAGAGAGAGGAAGTGTGTGTGTGTGTGTGTGTGTGTGTGTGCGCGTGTGTGCGCGCTCCTCCTCTGTCCCCATGTAGTGTGAGCCCCCAGTCGACCGCAAGATGTTGCTGGCCTGGACATGATTTCTACTGGGGCTGTAAACCTGGACAAAAGCAGTGAAATTAACGACCGATGACTCTGTTCCCCAAACGTATGCCTGTGTGTGTGTGTGTGTGTGCCGGTGTGTGTGTTTACGCTAGTATGTTGGGTCGTATGTAAGTAAGATGGTGTTTACTACACTGTTGTTCATCTGTCTTTGCCGTCCGTAGGTAATTGAGCCCCTCAGTGTGTGTGTGTGTGTATGTGTATGTGTGTGGCAGCATGACAGCCCCCCTGTGCAGGGAGGGTGTGATTTAGAGCCCCCCTCCACTACACGGCGCTCGTAAAAAAAAGACCAAAGCCTCCGTTGTCTCTGTCCGCTAACACAAGAGCCCCGGCCCTTTTATTTCCCAGCTAATAAAACCATCCTCGATGAACTGGTGCTAGCCTCCCTCCTCTGCCCCGTCTCATTCTGCTCTCTTTCCTTGGAACCGCCAGAGTGCAGGGACGTGCTGAGGCGTGCGCTCAGATTTTCCTGTTCCATTTAGCTCTCCGGTGTCAACAATAGCCCTTGTTCAGCTCCTTCCCTGTGACCGGAGCGGGAGATGGAAGGAGCCCAGTTTTCCCCGCCTACTTGACACGACACGTTTGATTGCGTCCGTCATCGGAACAGGCCCAAGGTACGAGGGACGACGATAATCGGTTCCTGCTGATGGCAACTGCCGTGGCGTTCTCGGTTGCCAAGTGTTTTTTTTGACGCCTTTAAAAAAAAAAAACACACACACAATCCTCGGCCCTTATTTCCAGTGGTGGTCGTCCAGAGAAGTGTGTCTGCCCCGCTGTCGGACCGTCCGGAGACAAATCATACCAGCACCTGGGCAGCCCGCGGCTGGAAATCAATGCAAACGGCCGTACGGAGGATACAGCCCCTCTCCAAACCCTCCACAAACCCTCTGTTCCGCCATCCCTTTCCCCCCCCTCACTTAGGCAGTCTTCCTCTGCACCATAGGTAAACAAACGTCTGTCTTTCTTTTCGCTCTCGCTCGCTCTCTCTCGCTCCTTTTGCAGTCCCTCGCTCCTTGCCGGAAACATATGCTTTTATTTCCCTGCTGTCCCCTAGCACCTGCTCCTCTTTTCCCCACCCCTTATTTTCCCCATGGCTCCATCACCTCCCCTGCTGGTTCCTGTGTGTGGGGGGGGGGGGGGGGGGGGGGTGTACTGTGGGCTCTGTGTGTGTGTACCCTGGGTGTGCTCATGGCACCCTCCCTGAAGCAAGCCACTACGCACACAGCCTCTGTGCTCTTAGGTGTAGTAGGCAGTCGACTGACACAGTTTAGCACACAGGCTCTGCACTCTTTGGTGTAGTAGGCAGTCGACTGACATAGTTTAGCACATAGGCTCTGCACTCTTTGGTGTAATAGGCAGTCGACTGACATAGTTTAGCACATAGGCTCTGTGCTCTTTGGTGTAGTAGGGAGTCGACTGACATAGTTTAGCACATAGGCTCTGTGCTCTTTGGTGTAGTAGGCAGTCGACTGACACAGTTTAGCACACAGGCTCTGTGCTCTTTGGTGTAGTAGGCAGTCGACTGACATAGTTTAGCACATAGGCTCTGCACTCTTTGGTGTAATAGGCAGTTGACTGACATAGTTTAGCACATAGGCTCTGCGCTCTTTGGTGTAGTAGGGAGTCGACTGACACAGTTTAGCACATAGGCTCTGTGCTCTTTGGTGTAGTAGGCAGTCGACTGACACAGTTTAGCACACAGGCTCTGTGCTCTTTGGTGTAGTAGGCAGTCGACTGACATAGTTTAGCACACAGGCTCTGTGCTCTTTGGTGTAGTAGCACACAGGCTCTGTGCTCTTTGGTGTAGTAGGCAGTCGACTGACATAGTTTAGCACACAGGCTCGTACGTGGCTGGCACACGAGCAGGCGAGGACTGAAGCAAAGCTGAATGGAGGAGGAGGTGGGGAGGCTGGCTTTACTGCAGAGAGGGAGGCAGGCACTTATTCTGTTGGCCTCTCCTCCAGTAGAGAGAGAGAATAACCTTGACCTGCTTAATGCAATGTCATCTTTATCACAGAGTGGCCTTAGCGTGCACACACACACACACACACACACACACTGCAGTTATCGTCCCCCCCAGTCCCATTTCCTCTGACCTCCTGCTCCCCTCCCCCCTCTCCATCACCCCCCAGTGGTCCAGTCCATTACCGCTATCACCGTCTCCTATCTGCTGTGCGCTCTGGTCGCCACGGCGATGCCCCCACACCTCTGTGGCGCCGTCCACCAATCGCATGGAGACGCTGTCTTCAGCTGTATATCCTGCCTCAGCCTTTCTTTACTCCCTCCTCCTCCTCCCTCCTCTAGGTCCTCCACGGCTGGCAGCCACCACCTTTCAGATCGTTCCCCTCCTCCCTCTACGGCTCCTTCTCACCCTCTCTGTTCATCCCCTGTTCCGCTTTCCAGACCCATCCATCTTCACTTCCCTTCTCTTGCGCGGCCCCCTTTCTCCATCTATCCCTCTTTCCATCTCTAGCTGGCAGTCTTGCGTCGCGTTCAGTCTGCCTCCCCTCTCTCTCTCTCTCTCTCTGCTCCCGTGCATGCTGTCTGTTTGCCCTTGCCTTCTGCATTCTCTCAATTCTTCTCACACTGTCGTCTATCTCTCCTTACCTCAATCTGTCTCTCTCTCCGCCTCCCTCCCTCCCCCTCTCTCTCTCTCTTTCTGTGCTCTTATCCCCCCCCCCCCCCCTTCCCTGTGTTTTGGGTATTATGCATTCTCTTCCATTGAATCTTTCACAAACACACCTAATCTATCATCAGCGTGCTTATCCTTCCCCTGCACATTGCCCAGGCCACGCGTCGACTTTCCTGCTGCTGACGCCTTTTTGCTGCTTAGTGGCAAGTCCCCTGCCCACTTTCTGCTGCCTACGACTCTTTTGATGTTTTCCATTTCTTTCTCTCCCTCTCTCTCTCTCTCTCTTCTGCCGTCCCATCCTCCGTTGTCTCCTAAGACAGTAGCCGATGTCTTTTTGCGTGCCTTCTGTGTTCTACCTGTTGGCTTTGTGTTCTCTGCCTCTTTCAGATCCCTCCCTCCCTCTTTCTTTCTCTCGCTCCCTCTCTCTCTGGACTCTGGGAGCTGTGTCTAACAGGGTCCGTGCTGCCATGCTCTCGCTTCCCAAATGGCTTCCCGATGGCTAATGAAGCACACAGGGAGGAGGAGGAGGAAGGGAGAGAGGGAGAGAGACTTGGAGAGGTGAGCGAGAAAGGAAAGCGAGGGAGACGGATGGATGGATGGATAGATGGAGGGGAGGGAATGGTAGAAGGATGGCGCGTGGAATGGGATTAAGACTGGGATTGAAATGTGGATAGAAAGAGCAAGAGGAAGGAGGGTGGGGGCGAGCGTTTCTCACGGAGACGAGTTACTGTTGCCACGGACACAAGACCCCGACTGCCAACTGGCCAGCTGATTTGGTGACTGACTAACCGGCAGACTTACTGACCAAATGACCGACAGCAAAGACCAAAGCAGTTGTCCATAGTGTACAGCAATGCAGAATGGTATAGCACAGTACGTGACAGTGGAACCATGAAATGCCCAGCACAGATATAGCATAGCGCAGCAACAGCAAAGTAGGACAGTTTAACATTGCATGGATCCTCCTTTTTCACCGGTCTCTGTCCTTGGCCTCCTCTGACACTCTGCGCACGCACACACACACACACACACACACACACACACACACACACACACACACACACACACACACACACACACACACACACACACACACACACACACACACCCTCCAGCTGTCTCTCTCAATCCATTTTTTATCGCGTAGCATCCTTCACTTCAGTGACACTTGGGGAAGCTGCTCTCTGCTTTTACACAGTTATGTTGTCAAAGCAATTTTTTTTCTCTCCCGCGTAAACATCTATGGCGGAGAGGATGGCACGGCGTCTTAAGTGTGGGTCACTGCGGGGATAGAGAAACGCAACGAGCGGGAAGAGGCCAGGCTCTCTCTCTCTCTCTCTCTCTCTCTCTCTCTCTCTCTCTCTCTCTCTCTCTCTCTCTCTCTCTGTTTATCGGCTATCCCTTTCTTCTTTACGCTCGGCCCCTGGTTTGATGTGACCACACCAGAAAGGAATGCTGACGCCAGTCCCCACGGCAACGTGGAGCTACGCTGCCCTGGGCCCCCGTGCGTCTCAGCCTGCTCCCTCCGCTACCTGGAAAAACGCTCAATTTCTCCAAGCACAACCACATGAGTCATCAGCGGGAGAGAGAGAGAGAGAGAGAGAGAGAGAGAGAGAAAAGAAGACGAGTGTTAGAGGGGGAAGAGAAACGAAGAGAGAATTTCAGCGGGCGGACGATAAGATGGAGGGAGTGAGAAAAGAAAGGAAGGAAGGAGGAGGAGGAGAGAGGCACGTTTTGATTTGATCGTGTCTGATTTTCGCCGTGGTGACCGGCGGGGATGGCCTAGGGGGCATTGCAGCGGTTTATATTTAACCAATAGGAGCAGGAGGATAGAGAGGGGGGGGGGGGGGGGGGGGGAGCACTGTGTGTGACGCAGCGGACACATGGACGCTGCCCACATGCATGGACGTTCACAGCACGCGTGTGTCTGATGCGTGCCAATGAAAGAGGCTAAGTGCTGCAGATAGTTATTGACCTCGTGTGTGTGTGTGTGTGTGTGTGTGTGTGTGTGTGTGTGTGTGTGTGTGTGTGTGTGTGTGTGTGTGTGTGTGTGCCCTCTGTCAGTGCCGGACGGCCCACTCTAATCCAGGTTAATGTGCAGTGTGTGTTTCAGTGTGCGTGTGTGTGTGTGTGTGTGTCAAGAGCCGTCAGCGTGTGGAGGCGGTGCATTATTCTTCATGCACTGTCAAAATCCCCCCCCCCCCTAATCTCTGTGCCTGTCATCTCCCACAGTCTGCAGAGCCTCGTTCTATCTTAGCCCCCCCTTGTCATCTCCCACAGTCTGAAGAGCCTCGTTCCCATCTCCCACAGTCTGCAGAGCCTCGTTCTATCTTAGCCCCCCTTTGTTGTCCTTCTCAACACCCCCTCTCCTGACACACACGCCGGCCTCCCTGCTCCACAGTCCTACACCGCAGGTTAAACACGTGCACCTCCAGCCTTAGCCTCTCCATTCCCATCTCTCCACCTCTGTCTCCTTCCCTCCCTTCCTTCTGTTCCTCTCTGGTAAACAAGGGAGGGAGAGGGCCTCTCCGTGAGTAACGAGGGGGAGAAAATGGCCGTGCTGTCACTGAACCGCCAGGACACGGTGGTGTTAGAGTAAGCCTTCCGTTGACCGTAGCTCCTGGTAAAATAGCCCGACCCCCCCCTCCTGTGAGGGCTGTGTCCGTGCCGTTCACCGTCATTTAAAGTCCCCCAAAGCACCCAACCCTACACCCCCACACACACATACCAACAGATCCTCACACACTCCTTCCCAGAGCATCATGCTTTCCCCTCGCAGCTCTACGATGTGTCCTGAATCCGTTACCTCTCCTCCCTCTACACCCTTTATTCTTCTTTTCTTTTTTTTGCATTCCACTTTTCTTGCGTTCCAATGAGCTCGGCAGCCAGAGGGCTGTGTCGCCAAGGTAGTTACTGCGCTGCCAGCCCTCTGTAAGCAGCGTGCTTAAGTACCCTGAGACAGAGGGACAACAGGAACATGCGCAGCAGCGTTGTACCCGGGTTACGTCTCCTGAAGGGGCCGGGGGAAGCCACACACGTTGCCGTCCACCTCGGTGGGGGGGGGGGGGGAAGCGAAGCGTGCGACAATATTGTGATGGAGGGGGGATTTTGTGGAGGATGAAGAATGCACAGTTAACAGCGAGACCCCGAGCGGTTTGTCACCATAAAGTAAGGCCGCGCTCTGATCGATGAAGGCACAACAGCTGGAGATGCAGAAGATAAGAGAAATGAGTTTTTCCCTTTTTTTGTCAGTAGGGGACCGTCTCAATGGTGTTTCACTGAGGTTTGAAGCTTGTCTTATCTCATTAGCAAGCTGATTAAAGACATCTCATTTGAGGATTATAGAAATAGTTCTATGGAATATTAAACGCGCCAACATCGATCGCTGCTACATGCACACTGCCCTCCTAATTAATATCCATTAAGTGATAAGAACTAAGACTGGGGTTTGACCCATCCATAGCAGACCCGTTCTATAGGCCCGGCTGCCGATGCCCTAGATCTCTGTTCCACCTCTGTCCCACATGTGCTTAGGGAGATTGGACAGCACCAAACAGTGGCCAAATGTAATGTGGGGCTTTGAGTCAGCCACACCTTGATACATAGAGCACAGTGTCACCAAGACTGATGCGCTGCGTTCTAGCCCGACACACACACGCACACGCACACGCACACAGGCAGAAGAAGAGGTAAAGGAGAGAGAGAGAGGGAGGGGGGGGGGTGTGTGTGTATCAAAACACCGGCACTTCTGCACCATGATTCATTCCGTGTGAGTCATCCAGCACACGCGGGGTTAAAGCTTAGCTGCAGCAGCAGCGTACCGCAGTGTCTAAAGCACACTGCTACAGTACCTCGGCAAGAGAAAGAAGGGGAAAAAAGAACATCTCTTTCTATCAGCTCGGCTTTTTAGTTTGTTTTTTTTCTTCCAAAAATCCTTTTTATTGCATTTATAACATTTGGCACAGTACAAATTCATGGTGCTTTTACAAGATAGACCTGCTAAGATCAACACGGGACCTTTTGAATATGTTTTTGTTGAAGAAAGTCTTCTCGGTATAAATGTTTTTTTGTCTTCTTTTTTTTTTTTTTTTTTGCTGCATTCTCTGTAGCATGGTTTAAAAATCACACAGAATGCCCCTTTTTTAAACAAGACTACCCTCATTTGTCAAAGTCAAGACAGCATCTTTATAACAACTCATCGATTTAAATAGAAGTTACAAGTTAGAAAATAGTTTCAATTTATTTTTAATATAATATGCTTCTCTATCACCAGCCCATGGTAGTTTCAATTTTTCCATATATATATTTATTTATAAGCATGTACAACAAGAAATAATGAGTCTCTTCAGTTCTGCACTCTGTACAAAAAACAAACAAAAACAAAACATGTTCCTGTCCTTTATTTATTTTTTCTCTTCTCTTCATTGTGCATTCTATTGCATGTATTTGAGAAGGTAAGGTAAGGGTCTTGGGGGTAGGGAGGCTACAGGAAATGGAGTGGGGTGGCTTGTTGGGACTTTCAGATCTGAGTCTCCTGCACCTTTTCCTTGGTGTGAGTTTTTAGGACAAAGGGCTCGGGCAGGGCTGTTATAGCGCTCGGCAAGGTTCGAGGAAGTGAGTTCCCCACGTTGTTTTCACTCCTTTTGACCCCGTGACCCTGTGGCTTGTAGGTGTTGTATTTGGGCTTGAGGGTGCTATAGTCCGCCTTTTGGGGGCTGTAGTCTGTTTTGTGAGGGCTGTTGTATTCAACTTTGTTGGGATTGTAATCCGTTTTGGGTTTCTGGTTGACGTATTCTGATTTGTGGGCGCTGTAGTCCGTTTTGAAAGCGCTGTAATCCGGATTTCGGGGGCTGAAGTCACTCCTAAAAGCAGTGCTGTACTCGGGGGCAACCTTTTGAGGGGTGTAGTCCTTAGTTTTGTAGTTAATGTTGTCAGGCTTAGACCTCTGTGTAGTATTGTAGTCCGGTTTAGGTTTGGGCTGGGTGCTGTAGTCCGGTTTAAACGGACTGTAGTCAGGTTTAGGCCTTGGGTGAGTGCTGTAGTCAGGTTTAAATGGACTATACTCTGCCTTGGGTTTGGAGTGAGGCGTATAGTCCGATTTCAATGGGCTATAGTTGTGTTTGGGAGGTTTTGGTTGGGTGCTGTAATCGGGTTTGTAGGGGCTATAGTCAGTTTTCTGTCGCGGATGGGTACTGTAGTCCGGTTTTAACGGGCTGTAGTCCGATTTGATTTTGGGATGAGTTCCGTATTCCGGTTTGAACTGGCTGTAGTCTGCTTTAGGCTTGTGAGTGTTGTACTCAGGTCTAAACGGGCTGTATTCAGCCTTCTGTCTGTGGAGGCTGAAATCTGGTGTTGATTTATGAGTGCTGTAGTCCGGTGTGGATTTGTGGGTAGCGTAGTCCATAGTAGGTTTATACGTGGTATACTCTGCCTTGGGCTTGTGAATGGTAAAATCCGGCTGAGGCTTGTACTCTGCCTTGGGTTTGTGGAAGCCGTAGTCAGTCTTGTGGCTGATGTAGTCCAGCTTGTGGAGGCTGTTGTGGTCTCTCACCTCAGGCAGCGTCCGGACGCCCTCGTTGGCGGCCGAGGCGGGCGGCGGCAGGTCCTCCTCGTCCATCTGGATGATCTCCACGGTGCGGGCCGCCGCCACCGTGCTGCGCTGCTGGTGCCTCTTCCTCAGCTTGTAGAAGGCAATGAGCATGACGGCGGCCAGCAGGGTCACCGCCACGAAGCAGCCGATGATGATCTTTGTGGTTCTCATCACCTCGTCCAGGCTGGGGCCCGCCTTGGCCGGCCCACCCGTGCCACCCTTGACTGCGGGCACGGCGGAGGGCCTGGGGCCCCCCGGGGCACTGACGGTGCTCTGCAGCAGCACGGTGGGGGTGGAGATGAACACCGGCTGGTAATCTGAGGGGGAGGCCGTGGTGGTGGTGGCCCCCTGCCCACCCCCGCCTCTGCCCTCACCCCCTCCAGCAATCACCCCGGCCCCGGGGGAGGCCCCCTTAGCGGTGGGGGTCTTGGGCTTGGGCATCTCGGTGGTGGTGCCCAGCTCCACCACGGTGAAGGTGGTGAAGTAGCTCAGGTTGGAGGTGTTGAGCTCGGCGGCGCTCACGTTGAGGTACGCCGAGGCGTTGGAGTTGCCCGCCACGTTGGACACCATGCAGGTGTACGTGCCCGTGTCGCCCGCCAGCACGTTGGAGAAGTTGAGCGTGCCGTCGCCGAGCACCGAGATGCGCGGGTGGCTGGAGGCGTGCGTCAGCACCGTCCCGTTGGGCAGCAGCCAGCGCACCGCCGACATTGGGGCCGTTCGGCAGCGCAGCTCGGCCACGCGCTCCGCCGAGATGTTCAGATCCCGCGGGGCGTCGGCGATGAACGGGGCGGAGCACTGCAGGGCGCCGCCCTCGCCCTTGTCCGCCTCCACCAACTGGCGGCCCCTCATGTGGGCCGGGCCATGGCAGCGTCCGCAGCACGTGGAGTTGGTGGGGATGGACTCGCGCAGCCAGCGGGCCAGCCACAGGGCCTCGCAGCCGCAGCTCCAGGGGTTGTGGTGGAGGTGGAGCTCCACCAGGTAGCGCAGCGGCGAGAACAGCTCGTGGGGCAGGGCGCTCAGGTTGTTGTGGGCCAGGTTGAGCTCCACCAGCGACGACAGGTCGTCGAAGGCGTTGCGCTCGATGGAGCCGATCTGCGAGTTCATCACCCACAGCTTCTTGAGCGTGCCCAGGCCCCGGAAGGAGCCCGGCTTGATCTCCGGGAAGAGGTTCTCCGATATCTCCAGCTCCTCCAGGCCGCGCAGGTGGCTCAGCTTGGGCATCTCCCCGCGGATGTTGCACATGCCCAGGTTGAGGTACTTGAGGTTGTGCAGGCCGGCGAAGGCGTCCTCCGAGATGTACTCCAGCTTCCTCAGCTCGCCCAGGTCCAGCCTCATCAGCGAGGGCACCCGGTTGAAGGCGTAGGAGGGGATGCTCTCGATGGGGTTGTTCCGCAGCCACAGCTCCCGCAGCTTGGACAGGTACTCGAAGGCCCCGCTGGGCACCACCGTCAGCCGGTTGTCGAAGAGCTCCAGGGTGTTGAGGCTGGTGAGGCCGTTGAAGGCCCCCACTTCGATCTGCCGGATGGCGTTGCGGCCGAGCTGGAGCACCTCCAGGTGGTGCAGGTGTCTGAAGGAGTCGGCCTGCACCGCCTCGATGGCGTTCTCCATCAGGTTGAGGTGGCGCGTGTTGGCGGGGATGCCCGGCGGTACGCGGGTGAGGCCGCGACGCGTGCACACCACCTTGCCCAGCTGGCTAGTGCAGGAGCACTGGGGCGGGCAGCCCTGGGGGCCCGGGGGGGCCGCTGCGGCCCCCGCCACGGCCTGGGACGCCCCGCCACCGCTCCCGGCCCAGGGCGCCATCAGGAACACGAGGCAGAGCAGGGCGGCTTTCCTGGCTCGACGCACAGCTACCAACCGCCCCAGGAGACTCATGATGTGGCACGTTCATAATTCAGCATCGTCCGGGGGGGGAGGGGGAGGGGGGGCGTTAGGGGGTGAGGAGGGGAGAACTCCAGAGGGATAATAGCAGAAAATGTGTTTGTTTTTTTTGCCTAGTGGGATAAGGTGGAGGAAGCTGAGTGACCTTAGCTTGGATTAAGCAGCCCTTTGGCTCTGTCCCCATGTACCGGCAGGAGGGCTAGGATAGGGGGGAGGTGGGGGTGGGTTTTGGCTCCTCTGAAAAGTGTGTGTGTGTGTGTGAGAAAGAGAAAGGACAGGAGGGCAGATTAACTAACTGACAACCCGATTTCCAGACGGGAGATAAAGAGAGGAGGAGGGGGTGGGAGGGGAGGGAAAGCAGAGAAGGGGGATACAATTTGATGCAAATAGGTTTGGAAACACCAGACACCTACCTCAAGTTACTTATAACAGGTCCTTGCTCTGTACGGACATATTTAGTTGCCTTCCTTTTTTTGGAGGAATCACAGAGAGATCAGCAGCGTGTGGATAGATCCCAGGGAGAGAACACTGCTCGACATCTCCGCTCGCTGCGACAGCAAAATCACGCCAGTGTTTCAACCCAGACCAACCTCGTTCTTTTAATTATTATTATTCTTTTTTGTTGTAAATCCACAAAATCCAAAGAGAAAAGAGGTGTGCTGCAAAGGCCCCCCTCCGTGCGTCTTCTGTCGCGTCAACAAGATGAAAGAGTGGGGAAAAAGAGGGACGAATCCGGCTCAGTCGAGCTCCCAGCGCGCTCCCTCGCTCGCCTTCGGCTCCGCTTCTCCCGCTTGTCCTTGGGATCCGACTGTTGATGTTCCCTCCGCTAGACGCCTCCTCCGAGTCTCCATAGCACAGAGCGACCGCGCTACCACGCGCACGCTTCTCAACACACTAAAACCCCCGGCAGAGTGAGGTGGGGGGGGTGGGGGGGTGGGGGGGAGGGAGGGAGGCAGGGGGGGGGGGGCGTCGGTGGGGGTAGGGGAGGAGGTTGAAGAATGGAAATTCCACAGTCCTTTCAAATGTCTGTCAACCCCTTTAGTTTGTGAGAGATGCAGTGGGGGGTGGGGAGGGGGTGTAGAAAAAAAAAAGAGATCAAGAGACACCGAAAAAAAAGAACCCACAGTCCCCTCCTTCCTCTGGTTTCCCCACTCACTTTTTTCCGTGGTCCGTAGGTCTGTCCAGCTCTCCTTTCTCTCTCTCTTTTTTTCTCCCCCTCTCTCTTTCGTGGTCTGGGTTCCACTGGATTCTGCGGCGTGCGTCTCCGCTGGTCAGCAGCGTGGCTCGGCGACAGACACCGCCGTCATTAGCCTGCCTCTCCTCTCAACCAGCCCCGCGCTCTGTCTCCTGCTCCGCTCCGCGGCAGCACACACACACACACACACAGTCACCCTACGCACGCACACACACACACACACACACGCTTGCTCTCTCGCGCAGTAGCAGTAAAAGCTCACACACAGCAGCCAGCTGCAGTCCACCTCCCGCGCATTCCCCAATAATCCCGTCAATTCCTTCGGGGGGGGAGGGGGCAGCAGAATGAGGTTGGGGGTGTAGCAGCAGTGAGAAAAGAGAGGGGGGGGGGGGGGGGGGGGGGGGTTGATAGTAATTCAGCTCAGCGGCGAGGCAAACGAAAAAAAGCAGCGCTCCCTTTCAGAGTTGTGGTCTCTCTCTCTCTCTCTCTCTCTCTCTCTCCACGCGGCACCGCTCTCCTCCTGTGCTGTGTCCTGGTCGCTGGCCTCCTCTGTGGGGCTCCTGACAGGGGGGGCTCCGCGGGGAGCGAGGCGGGCGGGCGGACGGGGGAGCGGCGAGCGGCACGGCCAGAGCACTCAGCGTGACGTTAACGGCGGCGCCGAGCAGGAAAAGGAGCCGTTGTAGCGGCGATGGAGAGAGCTAGCGAGCTGCTCTCTCTCTCTCTCTCTCTCTCTCTCTCTCTCTCTCTCTCCTTTTCTTTCTTTCTCCCTGCCTCTGCAGTGTCCGGAGGTAGTCTGTGGAGCTCAAAGCGTTGAGTCCCTTTCAGTGGCTCGGCTTTAGCCGTTGAAAAGCGCTACCCACTGTCCCCTCTTTCTCTCTTTTTTTCACTCTTTCTCCGTCCTTCTTTTTTCCCTTGTTTCTCTGTTTCCCTCGCTCTGCTTAAGAGCAAGGAAAAAGGATGTCCGCCAAAACGGAGAAACTGTCAGCGTTCACTGTCCCCACGGCAACGGGATTTTCTTAACCCCTGCCGTCCCGGTTGTAGTCCCGGCTCTCCGGTTATTCTAGATCCTCTTTTAGTGTTGCTGTGTGGTAGCAAAAGCTGGTTGCCAGGACGCAGGCGCTCTCTCTCTCTCTCCTTTGCATTCCTTCTCTCTCTCTCTCTCGCTTGTGCTCTCTCTCGCTCTCTCTCTCTCTCTCACTCTCTCTCTCGCTTGCGCTCTCTCGCGCTGTCTCTCTCTCTCTCTAGCTTTCTCTTCGTCCTTCTTTCTCTGTCTCTTTCTCTCTCTTTCGTGCTCTCTCTCTCACTTTCTCTCTCTCTCTTTCTCTCTCACTCTCTCTTTCTCTCTCTCTTTTTCTCTCTATCTTTCTCTCTCTCTCTTTTGTCCTTCAGTGAGGAACGTGATTGTAGTGCTGACGCATCTTGCTCGGAGCAGCATTGGTTTGATGCAGTGGTTTTGTGCTTTAACACCCCCTCCCTCTGACAAACCCCCCACCAACGCACATGCACTCTCTCTCTCTCTCTCATATCCCTGACTCTCTCACCCTCTGTCACTCCCTTACTCTGCTCCCCCCCCCCCCCTCTCTCCCTCCTTTTTTCATTCTCTCCGTCCAGTCTTATGCCAGCTAGCTCCGTTAATCCGTCTCTTTGCGAGCGCTCCTATTTGACTTCTATGGCTTCCCCTGCTCAGCATCTTTCACTCTGTATTTCTGATCTGTTTTCCACTATTGTTGTTTTCTCGACTTGGCTTCTGATGTCTGGGTTAACCCTGTGTGTGTCCTCTTTGCATGGCTCTGTTTCTGAGACACCAGGTCCAAATGTCTTGCTTGTGCCCTCTCTCCCATGTCTATAGATATATATTTGTTTAACCTTTTTTTTTATCTCTTCGTGTTGTAAATTTTTTTTAATAGCCCACAACTCTGCGTTTGGTTGTTGTCCACTTCTGTTTAACCTGTTGCTGAGTGGGTCTGTGTGTGTGTGTGTGTGTGTGTGTCTGTGGCGGTGTTAAATAAAAAGCCAGATAAAATCCCCAATTCAATTAATCTTCTGATAATGATGCCACCAGTGATTAAATAAGTCATTAACACATTTTAGAGAAATGGGAAAAAAAGTGGTGGAGACTGAATCATGAGCGTTGACGTTGTTAAATATCCCGGGCAACATGAACCATCGATTCACGCATGACATAAAACACTTTAAACATCCAACAACTACAACAGCCCACCTTGTTATGCGGGGGGGGGCAAGAGAAGGGGACTCCGTGTGTGTGTGTGTGTGTGTGTGTGTGTGTGTGTGTGTGTGTGTGTGTGTGTGTGTGTGTGTGTGTGTGTGTGTGTGTGTGTGTGTGTGTGTGTGTGTGTGTGTGTGTGTGTGTGTGTGAGAGCTAGTTAAGAGGCCCTGAGCAGCCTTGACTCCAGGTGCTCCATTCTCTAAAGGTCATCTCAGAAAGGCTGAGGGGAGCGACACCACACGCGCACACACACACACACACACACACACACCTCTCCTCCTCTCCCTCTCTCCCCGACCAACATCACAACCCAAACTCTCCTCCATTAAACCGCACAGCACTGTGGATTATTGATAGCATTGGAGGCTAACCGTGACTGCAGGTTGTGTGTGTGTGTGTGTGTGTGTGTGTGTGTGTGTGTGTGTGTGTGTGTGTGTGTGTGTGATTGAAAGCATGCAGGCTGGTAAAGGTCACGCTGCCTGTTGCACAAAACACTATTCCCACCAGCGTATATCCTTTGAGCTGAACACTTCCATCTTGCACACACTCTTTGTCTCTTAAGTCTCTCTCTCTCTCTCTCTCTCTCTCTCTCTCTCTGACACTCACAACATCTGTACTGTTGGATCTCTACTATCAATGGACAGAGATAGTATCTGTTGCTGCGGCCTATCCCCATTTGTAATGGTGTGCGTGCGTGCGTGCGTGCTTGCGTAAAATGAATGTCCACTACTCATATGATGGTCAGACCAGTCTGGATGCTGGCTCCACAGCGACTTAGTGTGTGTGTTGGTGCCAGTGACCCAGAACAGGGGCTGTTTAGGTTGACCCTCCCCTCTCGTCCGTACTCATTCCCCGTCAGTCAACAAACTATTGGTCCCAAAATGGCTCAGTGACCCGTGCTGCCACCCAGCCTTCCACATCAGCTTGCCCCCCCCACTCCCTCTGCCAATGGGCGTCCTCAAATTGCTGCCTCTCCCTGCCAGTGTGTCTGCTCTTTCTTTAAAAGCAATGCCATCGGTGCCAGCTCCCCTAATGGGCCGTTGACCCAAAATGGATGCCCTCATAGGCTGGCTAAGTGCTGACCCGGAATGGCCGACACGGCTCTGGTGCCAGGCAAGGTTTTCTCAAGGTCTAGCGGCCAGGAGGGACAGGTCAAGGCGTGCGTGCGTGCGTGCGTGCGTGGGTGTGTGTGCGTGTGTGTGTGTGACCGTTCTCTCCATCAGACTAGTTAAGCAGAGAGCACCTTGCCAAGCTTTTTGTTTTGCCGTCTCCACTGCCTCGTGAAACGGACCACTGCTTAGCAGATGGCAGACGTGTTTGCGTAAGATAAATACATCCTATTACAGATTTGTCTTTTATGGTACTTCATAAATTATTCCGAGCGCCGTTGTTAACAGGGACCTGTTCTCTCCTTGGTCTCGGCTATGCTTTTCTGAGCAATAAATATTTATGGTTTTAGAGAATATACTGGTGTTCAGACCTTCTAAGCATCACTGGGACCATCTGGGAATGGAGGCACATAGAAGAACGTCCGTAACGAAGAGGGGCAGCTCTTAGTCCGGTGTGGAGCCTATAAGCCCCGTCCACTGTCGCTTCCTGCTGTGGCATAGCTGCAGAGGTCAGCCGCTGGTCACAGCCGCGCCCCCAGTTGTCACGGTAACCGGGGTTGACAAGGGGAGTGCGGACGCTCGTGCTCCCGTCCCTCTGGGACCTGTTGCTAACGCTGGCGTGGCGCCGCCATGGCAATGGGCGCTGTCACATGCGTGGCGAGGCCACGGACAGTCTCTGTGTGCGAGTTTGTGTGTGTGTGTCCGCCCACTGTCCCTCCCCGCGGCGCCCCTCTAGAGCGTCTGTCTGCCCACCAGGAGCCCGGCTGCTCACCACAGCCCCTACCGGACACACACTCATCTGCCTCCTACTCACCAGGCAGCAGGCGGCCCACTTTGGTGAGCTGCTGGTCCAACGGTCAGAGAGGCAATGTTTTCAAGGGTAGTGTGTGTGTGTGTGTGTGTGTGTGTGTGTGTGAGGAAAGTGAGCGAGTGGAACAGAATCAGGGCCCTAGGGCGAGTGCCGGCAAATCTGGGATATGGCCAGTCGCATGTAGGTCACCCTCCCCTGTGTGTGTGTGTGTGTGTGTTCTGCAGTGTGCTGTTGTACTGAGGCTAATGTGATTAGTGAAATGTACAGTAAAGTCAGAGATCTAATGATGATAATGTCACTCTTCTGCCATTGCCAGGCAGCACGTTTTGAGTGTGAGCCTGAATGTGTGTTTTAGTGACTTCCTTCCCGGAGTTGCAGACCATCACAGGACACAATAGGTACTTTGTGTTTGACTTCTGTGTGGGCTGAAATAAGTGGAGTGCACCTCTCTGTGCACAATTGTGTGTCCATTGTGCCCATTGATAAAGTAACCCACATCAACCCACCCCCACCCCACCCACAAAGTGTTGTGCCCACACACACATACAAATAAAGTGTTGTGTTCACACACACACACACACACACACACACACACACGCAGAGCTATCGTCACATCATTTCCTCTCCACACCAATGACCTTGAGTTTTCCGAGTACAGAGGACGACCATTTACATTCCTGTTTTCATTTCCTGGACTTAAGTCCGTCAGAGATTAAACGCACACACACACACACACACACTCTCCCTCTCTCTCACCCCCCACCCCCACACACTGTCATCACACACACACACACACACACGCACACGCTCATTCCCTGCCACACACCACCTATGTGGACGTGCATTGTGTGAGTAGATTAGAGCTGTGGCACGTATGGTCAGGACGGCTGGGCGGCTCTGTCTCATGCAGATACCTTTAAGCCCTCTGTGTGTCTGTCCCCACACGCACACACACACACACACACACACGCCCCATCTGAATGGGAACAATACACTGTCAGCACGTTTTATTTACTCCCTGGGTTCTCTCAGACCTCCTAAATCTCCTGTGTTGTCTCCTCTCTCTCTCTCTCTCTTTACGGTCTCCTCTCCTCCGTCTCCTCTCCTCCTCATCTCGTCCGGTGTCCACTCCTCCTCCTCTGCATCCCCTCCCACAGTGTCATTGTGGCCTAATATTTGAAGGCCAGTGCCCTGATTAATGGGGTGCGTGCGTGTGTGTGCGCGTGTGTACGTAGGAGAAAGGAAGGGTTGGTAACTCAAAGTGCTGGCTTAAGTGATTCCCCTGCTTTTCTTCCTTTCGCTTTTGTCTCTCATCCCCCTGTTCCTGCCCCGCTGGCAGCAGCCATTGTCTGTCGACTAAAGACCTTCATTATGGCGGGCCTGTTTGTAGCGGTGCCAGCGCCAGGGATTAGCTTAGCCGGCCAGCGTTGGCTGGGCGCAGAGGGAAGACGCCGCTAGCTCAATGCTAACTCCGTTGTCTTACTAGCGTTGTCTTAAGAGGTCCTGCAGTAGGAGAGAGACGCAGGCAAGTTAAGCAGGTTGTCTCCTCGCCAGTAGGCCCTCTCACTGGTCTTCTAACCAGATAGTTGGTGTTTAGTTGGATGGAGGGTTCAGGACGGTGGCCACCTGAAGAGTGTACGTAATGAGTCATAGTAGGGGCACCAAAGGGTTGTATGTGATCAACTAACCAGACGGCCCAAGGCTCATGTTGGGCGAGCAGATTGTGAGGATGGCCTCTCTTTGTGCTCCCCTCCGGATGTAGGATAGCCGTTCTCGCACCCTGCAGTGGAATCCCTCTCCCTCTCTCTCTCCAATCATATGCTAATGACCTGCCTGTTCCGGCCTTCGTCACTGGTCAGCTGTTCCCGTCCACATTGCACAGGCGGCCACTGTGTGTGTGCGTGTGCGTGTGCGTGTGCGTGTGCGTGTGCGCGTTGATTAACACTGTCACCATGCCAACCGCCAGCCATTGGATATGGATGTGGGAGTTTGCCTCTCTGTCACTCTTAGGCTGGAAGCAGACTTATTCATACTCTGTGTGTGTGTGTGTGTGTGTTGGAGAGAAAGGGGCTCATTCACCGCCATGCTTAAATCTCCCTGACGTTTCGATGCTGTGTGGTTTAGGACGGGGAGAGGGCCTTTATGCAGCCCTCAGCACCCCTTCTCCTTCCTCTCTCTCCTCGGTTACTCAAAAAAGACAACCCCCCCCCCTCTCTCTCTCTCCCTCATTCCCCCCTCTCGCCAAGTTTTGAAAGGACTGTAATGTCTTTCAGCTCTATTTTAAACTTGTTTAGAAAAGTGTTGCACGTGTTATCGGCTGTCCTGATCCTAGAACAGCAACTCCTGTTGGCTTCGCTCTCCACCTGTCTGACAGTGAAAGCCCAATGTCAGCCTGTCCTCTGCCCTGCCTCTGCCTCTACGCCTGTCTGCCTGCCTGTCTGTCTGCCTGTCTGCCTGTCTGCCTGCCTGTCTGCCTGTCTGCCTGCCTGTCTGTCTACCTGTCTGCCTGTCTGCCTGTCTGCCTGTCTGCCTGCCTGTCTGCCTGTCTGCCTGCCTGTCTGTCTACCTGTCTGCCTGTCTGTCTACCTGTCTGCCTGTCTGCCTGCCTTCCTGCCTGTCTCCCTGCCTGTCTGTCTGCCTGCTTGCCTGCCCCTCGTGGGATTTCCATGAAAGAGTAAAGCCTTCCATCTCCAGCAGGGCTCCATGTTAGGGGATTAGCCTGTCTGGCTGTGCTACATGCCTAGGGTGGGATGGAGGGAGGATATTAAAACTGCTTTTTACTCTCCCAAAAAATCCGCCTCGCTGCGGCAAACTAAAAACACAGCCTGTGGGAGTTACTGACCTCCATCGGACCTTTGTTTGCTTGTGTGTGTGTGTGTGCGTGGGTGCGCGTGTGTGCGTGCGTTTGTGTATGCATGGAGCTCTGTAATGGAGCTCATGCAATTGTTGATTTGAGCAGTTTTATGTCGTTTTTGTAAGTGCATTTTCATGCCTGCTGTTTCGGTTGGTGTTTGTGTGCGTGCGTGCGCGCGCGTGTGTGTGTTTTGCCGAAGTTTCACCAGATAATCGTCCACAGATATGGCTGATGTTAAACCTGCTCTCCTGTGTGTGTGTGTGTGTGTGGGGGGGGGGGGGGGGTAGTAGTAGTAGAGGAGAGGAGCAGGGATATGACCCACCCCATTAGCATGTTCTCTGTCCGTCCGTACGGCTGTCTGAGTCAACTCCACAAGGCACAGTCACAAACAATGGACACACATAAACAAGTATTCACAAACATGCACATCAAGCGTCCTTTGTTGACTTTGCCTCATATAGTATTCTGTGGTTTCTTTGCATACAGTAGTATCTCACACACACACACACACACACACACACACACACTGCTGCTCATGCAGGCTAGTTTTTAGGAGATCAGTGCTGAGCCCCCAGGCAGCAGTCTGCCGGTAATGTAGGCTAATGCGTGAGGAATGATACTGCTTGGACATGCTGCCTCTGACTGGGGGAACGTGCACGGCAGAGAGAATCTCGGGGACGTGTGCGCCCC
This sequence comes from Galaxias olidus, assembly GCA_026901105.3. Taxonomy (NCBI): domain Eukaryota; kingdom Metazoa; phylum Chordata; class Actinopteri; order Galaxiiformes; family Galaxiidae; genus Galaxias; species Galaxias olidus. Next base: position 47,432 of record JAPMUY010008381.1, on the reverse strand, counting down.
TGCGGGTGGGGGTGTGTGTGTGTGTGCGCGGGGGTGTGTGTTTGTGGTCATCCCTCTGAAGACTCTGCCGTTCATGCTTACCGTGCCCTCCTCTCCGTGCCCCTGCCTCCCCGTTTCATTCCCTTCATGTTCCGTGGAGCGGCGCAGCAGGGGAGAGCAGAGCGATGACATCAGGTGACGCGGCGCGGGGAATAGGAACACTATTAAAAGACCAGAAAGACAAAGGAAGGTGACAAGCAGACGGGATCCCAATAAAGCAGCAGTGCCAGTGATCTCTCTCTCTCTCTCTCTCTCTCTCTCTCTCTCTCTCTCTCTCTCTCTCTCTCTCTCTCTCTCTCTCTCTCTCTCTCTCTCTCTCTCTCTCTCTCTCTCTCTCTCTCTCTCTCTCTCTCTCTCTCTCTCTCTCTGTGTGTGTGACGGGGGGCTCGTCCCAGGAGGGCTGGCTGTAGGCAGGAAAAGGCCCTGGGCATCACTTTGGTCATCCCAGCTGCTCGAACCCAGCGGTGGTCCTGAACACAGGGGAGCGCCCTGGGGAACGGCCTGCTGAGTGACTGCTCCCAACTATTACCCGATGTGGGAGGACACACACACACACACACACACGCAGAATCACTCTGTCGCACCAACTGACACCGGTGCTTGGTTGCACGTAAAGTTAAGAAACGGTGTGACACACACACACACACACACACACACACACACACACACACACACACACGGTCTCTCGTTCTTTCTCTCTCTTTGCTGGGATAGCTGAAGAAAGTTCTTGCCTGATATTGCAACAGGAGTTGGCTAACTTGAGTTAGCACTAGCGAACGTGTACTGTCACTTACTGTGCAGTTGTAGTTACAGGCCATAGCATGATGGGTAGCGTAGTTGTGAAGCCACGGGGCCGAACTCTTCGAATGCGGGCCGTGCGTGTGTGATTGGATCCTGAGCCCACCCTGATCTCCGCCTGCTGCCCCGGCCGACCCCTCTGTCAAACCAATCTCATTATGATTCTCAGGTACACAGCTTACAGCAGAGGCTTTCAGCTTAAACAAGGGCATCTTTTTATGTATTTTTTTCGGACGGGCCTTTGCGACCGCGGCCCCGCGGCTAGCGAAGCGTCGCGGCGTCCCGTTAGCCAGGTCCTCCTTCAAACCCCCCCCCCCCCCCCGCTCGCTCGGAAGACTCGGCGTTCAATAAGTGATGATGTAAGGGGATATTGTGGCGTGGTGTTGTGTGCAGACAAGGTCGGATGAGATTATATGGAGGATGAGACAGATTGTCTGCTTAGCTCGCTCCTCGTTTCCTATCACTTATGGGGTGTTTTTAGGCCAGCATATGCCTATGAAAGTGAAATCCCCTTGCCATATGTCGCTGAGAAGGCACGTGCGTGTGTGTGTGTGTGTGTGTGTGTGTGTGTGTGTGGTAATTGCGTGTTTCCGACCAACGAAGCCTTTCAATCTGCGATGGATCCACGTCTGATACACCGGCGAGAGGCGTGTGATGCACACACTCTCTCTCACACACACACACACACCGACCGACACACATGTGCCCTTGCTGGGTGTGGACTGCTGGGATGGCTCTGCCTGAACAGGCCCAGGTACTGGTGCTAGCAGACCTTTCAGGAGTCATCAGGAGGAGAGGAGGGTATCTGTCTCTCTGCCCACGCTCACCGTCCCTGTAGTCGACTGTCCTCCCGTCCTCCTTTTCTCCTCCTAGCCTCCCATCCTGTTCTCCACTTCCCTCTTTTCTGTCCTCCTTTTCCCTCCCTCCATCAGCTCTCCTCTCCTCTCCCCACTACAGAGGCCATGTTCAGGGTAGGCTGGCGGGGTTGGCCTGGGAGTCCCTCCCCCTCTCTCCTCTCCTCTCCTCTTCCCACTATAGAGGCCATGTTCAGGGCAGGCTGGCGGGGTTGGCCCGGGAGTCCCTCCCCCCCTCTCCTCTCCTCTCCTCTTCCTCTCCTCTCCTCTTCCCACTATAGAGGCCATGTTCAGGGCAGGCTGGCGGGGTTGGCCTGGGAGTCCCTCCTCCTCCTCCCCTCTCCTCTTCCTCTCCTCTCCTCTTCCCACTATAGAGGCCATGTTCAGGGCAGGCTGGCGGGGTTGGCCTGGGAGTCCCTCCTCCTCCTCCTCTCCTCTCCTGCTGTCACTCATATTGTTGTTGTGTTTACACTAGCCTTGTCTCTCCTCTTCCATCTTTCCCCACACTTCATCTTTGTCTTTTCAGTCTCCGTCCCTTCCATATATCCCGCCCTACCTTCTTTCCCTCTCTCTGTTTGTCCGTGGAACGCTGGGCCAGTGGCCTGCATGTGTGCTCTCTCTGTTTGTCATGAAACACCGGACCTGTCTCTCTCTCTCTCTCTCTCTCTCTCTCTCTCTCTCTCTCTCTCTCTCTCTCTCTCTCTCTCTCTCTCTCCATCTCTCTTTGGAGCACCGGGGTCTCTCTCTCTGTCTCTCTCTCTCTCTCTCTCTCTCTCTCTCTTTGTCATGAAACACCGGGCCTGTCTCTCTCTCTGTCTCTCTCTCTCTCTCTCTCTCTCTCTTTGTCATGAAACACCGGGCCTGTATCTCTTTCTCCGTCTCTCTCTCTGTTTGTCGTGGAGCACCGGGCCTGTCTCTCTCTCCGTCTCTCTCTCTCTCTCTGTTTGTCGTGGAGCACCGGGCCTGTCTCTCTCTCCGTCTCTCTCTCTCTCTCTCTCTCTCTCTCTCTCTCTCTCTGGAGCACCGGGCCTGTCTCTCTCTCTCTCTCTCTGTTTGTCGTGAAACACCGGGCCTGTATCTCTTTCTCCGTCTCTCTCTCTGTTTGTCGTGGAGCACCGGGCCTGTCTCTCTCTCCGTCTCTCTCTCTCTCTCTCTCTTTCTGTTTGTCGTGAAACACCGGGCCTGTATCTCTCTCTCCGTCTCTCTCTCTCTGTTTGTCGTGAAACACCGGGCTTGTCTCTCTCTCTCTGTGTCTCTCTGTCCTGTTTCCTTGTGAGGGCACCACGTACGGGGCAGACCAGAGACTGGAGGAGCAAGAGGCAGTGGGAGAGGAGAATGCTGACGACAGACCTTGCGTCACTTTCTCTCTTTCTCCCTCAACACCCCCCCCCCTCCCCACACACACACACACGGTGCTATGCCTCCCAGCCTCTTGCTTTATGTAAGAGGGTCTGTAGGCTGTGAGACGGCTGTAGAATGTGTACAGAGTGTGTTTGTCTCTGCAGTGTGTGAGCCCCTACCTAACACACACACACACGCATACACACACACACACACACGTCTCCTGTGTTCTCAGGCTTCAGTCTATTTCTATAGTAGGAAGGGGACCGTTGTCATGGTTTTATTTCTCACTTCTCCTCACACTCATCGTGTCACGATAATAGAAGCATGTTGGATCTGTTCTGTCTTTAAACCCAGCGAGTCCTTCCTCTTTCACTGTCAACTTATTATTTTTAATAATGTGGTAAAGATTTTCACACACACACACACACAGTCTGCTTCCTTTGACCTTTGTTTGATTGGCAGCCTCTTTCCGTTCAGTTCATGGTTTTGCAGGTATAGAACGTGTGCAGACGACACTTCGCTTTCTCTCTCTTTTTCTCTCTCTCTCTCTCTTTCCCGTTCTCTTTTCCTCTCTCGTTCTCTCGCCATTTTCTTCCCTCCCTCCGGGAAACTGCCATTAGTTGTTCCAGGAACCTACACCAGCGAGGAGCAATTAACCTGTCAGCTATGACATGTCTCACCAGCCCCCACCGACAGACTCATAATCAGAATGATGCCGCAGTCATAATTACTTTTTCTGTGATGTTGGTGATTTTGTAATCTTTGCGTGATGAGGACATGGCGTTAAGTGATGGCTGCGGCTGGCTGATCAAAGCGAGGCTTCCAGCCGCCCCAACGCTATCCTGCCAGCGTCACCCATCCATTCAGGCTCATGCGTAGTTAATGGATGGTGGCAGAGGGAAAGAGTTTGTGAGATGGCCCTGTGTGTGTGTGTGTGTGTGTGTGTACACACACACTCACTGAGTATAGCTGCAGGTGGTGTTGCTGACTCCATCGTCTAGACCTCCTTTTTCCACCCACCCAGCGTGGTATAGTGTGTGTCTGTCTGTCCCTAACCCCAGCAGTGTCCCTGGGATCCGCCAGGTGTGTGTGTGTGTGTGTGTGCGTGCGTGTGCATGGCCCTTTCTCCAGAAGTGGGTCAGGCCGCTCTCCCGGAGGGGTTAAGTTGAAAAGCGGGGCTTACGTAACCGTCTGTAACATTACCCCCCTTTTAGCTACCGTTACGCAACCCCCCCCCCCCCCCCACCCCCACCCCCCACCGCAGAGTCACCTCGCGCCCCCAGGCAGAGTGTGAACTCAAAACTTACAAAATGGGTTCCCCTCTCCGTCCCCCTCCACTATCCATTTAGCCCAGCGTCCCGTCTACCCCTCCTCTGTCTGCCCACGGTCTGTTTGTCCTGTGTGTGTGTGTGGGGGGGGGGGGGACAGAACGCTGCATGCTCCCACACGTCCTCCCTGGCCTTCCCGGCGTCTCCTTTTCTTCCTCTCCGTCGCTCCCTCGCTCCCTTGTCGTCTCATTATAGAGGTGTTTGGAGGCCCGGCCCTGTTCCCTGACACTCCGTTCAATCTGCTCTCCCTCCGCCAGGGAGGGAGGGAGGGAGGGAGGGAGAGACAAAGATAGACACATGAGGGAAAAAGAGAGAGAATATTAAGAGGAAGAATAAAAAAAAGAGAGAAAATGGGAGAGGAGGGGACGTTTACATCAAACCAGACTGAGCTTGTCACATTTCAAACTTTGTTTTCTGACTTCTGGCTGAGAGTGAACCCACGTGTCCGGCAGCATCAGAGCAGTGACGGGGGTTTGGCCTGATGGAGAAGTGCTCCAGAACCAACCTAAAACCAGGTTCAGTGTCTGCTGCCCAGTCACCAACCCCCCCCCCCCCCCCCCACCCACTTTACCACGCCGCCCGCCCCCCCCCGTGTCGGGGCCCCGTCCCTGGGTAGGAGGCGCGTCGTGGGGTAGGCCCTGCTAACCAGGCGTGGTGAGATGGAGACAGGCCCGGGCTGTAATCCCATTGCGGGGCCGACGGCACACATCTTCGCTGGGTGATTAGATTAGCCGCCATGGGCTGCTGCTGCTGCTGCTGCTGTCGTCAGGCGGTCTGGGGAAGGCGCCAGGCCGCGCTCGAACAAATCAGACTGCAAACGGTGTTACCTGGAGAATTGGCTTAGCCACCTTCTCACACACACACACACACACACACACACACACACACACAAACGCACGCACGCAGACACACACACACCGCACACAGTGTGATTCAGGCGGGCGTTTGTTTTGACACAAAGTCTTTCTCAATCATCGACGCCTGTTTTGGTTGGGAGTGGGGAGGCTTTGTGTTAAACGTTGTTTCTGTATGCTCACAGTGCTTTTTTAAGGTTGAGCACAACAAAAGTTTTCGAATAGGAATCTGAACAAGCCACCTGCCTATTTATGCGTTGACATTGGATCGTTGAGCTGGCTCCAATAGAATTGCGTGTGGTATCAGCAGGAGACAACTTGTGTTTGTCTGTTTTAATAACGTTCTGTCGAGTGTCCATGTGTCCCATAGCCCCAGTACAGCGTGTTCCTCTGCCAGCCAGCCTGGCTGGTGTGAGGGGGATTAGCTCTAGCCTGGCCTGGCTGTAGAAACCCTCCTCCCGGCCGTTCCAGCACCTGGCGACCCCCTTCCAGCCAGGCATAGCAACAGGCCGTAGCGACGCCCGCCCCTCTGTCAGAGGCTTTGGAACTGACAAAGGGGCCAACTTGAGCAATGTCTCCTCTTCCCCCTCCTCCTCCTCCTGCTCCTCCCCTCTCTCTTCCCCCTCTTTAGTTTGTCAGAGAGACTGTGCAGTCTGGGAGGACAGGAATGACTTTTTGAGTGACTCAGGCTGGCGGTCGGCGTTGGGAATGTCAACACTGAGCGCCGTGGACGAGGGAGGCAGAGTGGAGGACAAACGATGCCTCGCCGGCCGTGATTGGTGGCTCTTCCCCCCTAACCCCCCCCCCCCCCCCCCCCCTTCGATCCGTCTTCCTCTCCTACCATCCCCCCCCCCCCCCCCCCCCCCCCCCCCCCCCGATCGGCCAATAGTTTTTCACACATGCGAAAAACGGCTTCCCTCGTTCCTACGATGGCCGACCAGCCCCCGTCTTTGGCTGGCCTCCTAAGGCAGCATGGAGAGCGGTGTGAGGTGTCGGTGTGGTGGGGGGGGGGGGGGCTGCTTTCCGGTCACACACAGCCAGCCCTGGTGCCTCTCTCCCCGGGTCACCGCGTCTGACCCCGGCCGGTGTCGGACGGCCAGCGGCCGTGCTTCAGAGAGGTTCCCCGCTCCCTGGGCTGACCTCGTTTAATGACGAGGAGAACCTCTTTGGTTTCACGGCGAGACTAATCCCACGCCTAACGACATGAATCGCTTTGAAATCGGCTCTCCTCTGCTCTCTCCCTCTCTCCTCGCGCCCATCTATCGTTCTTTCTGTCGGTCGGGGTGTCTCTCTCTCTCTCGCTTCTCTCCCTCCAGTCACCCGGTCGCTCTTCGTCCCCTCCCTCCCCCTGCTTCTCTTTGGGCTCTCTTCTAGCTGGGCGCGGGCCAAACCCTCCTCCAGACTGTTCCTTAACGGGCCTCCCTAATGACGCGGGCCTCCTCTGCCGCGGGGACGCCATCCAACATCAGGGGGGTGGGGGTGGGGGGTGGGGGGGCTTGGTGTCCCAGACGGCCAGTCAGACCTGTGAGGAGCTCACTCTGTGTGATTCACTGGTCCTATGCTCGTCCTCAGTGGCACAGTGGAAACGGACGCCTGAGCCATTTACAGTGCCTTGCACAAGTATTCACCCCCCTTGGCTTGTTACTTATTTTGTTACATTACAACCTGTAATTTAAATGTTTTTTTAATCTGAATTTTATGTGATGGATCTGCACAAAATAGTGTAAATTGTTGAAGTGAAATGAGAAAAAAAATATGTAAAAAATTAGTTTTAAAAATAAAAACCTGGAAATTGGCATCTCTCTCTCTCTTCTCTTACTCAGAAGTCATTATAGTGAAATGAAGTCCACCTGTGTGTAATCTAAGTGTCTCTCTGTCAGTATAAACACACCTTTTTCTGAAAGGTCTCAACACCACTAAGCAAGAGGCATCACACCTTGAAGACCAAGGAGCTCTCCAAACAAGTCAGGGACAAAGTTGTTGAGAAGTACAAGTCAGGGTTTGGTTATAAAAAATATCCAAATCTTTGATTATCCCCCGGAGCACCATCAAATCCATCATCTTCAAATGGAAAGAACATGGTACCACAACAAACCTGCCAAGAGAGGGCCGCACACCAAAACTCACAGACCGGGCAAGGAGGGCATTAATCAGAGAGGCAGCACAGAGACCAAAGGTAACCCTAAAGGAGCTGCAGAGTTCCACAGCAGAGACTGGTGTATCTGCGCATGGGACCACAGTAGGCCGTACACTCCATAGAGCTGGGCTTTATGGAAGAGTGGCCAGAAAAAGCCATTACTTAGTGTTAAAAATAAGATGGCACGTTTTGAGTTTGCCAAAAGGCATGTGAGCAACTCCCCAAATGTATGGTGGAAGGTGCTCTGGTCAGATGAGACTAAAATTGAACTTTTCGGCCACCAAGGAAAACGCTATGTATGGCGCAAACCCAACACATCCCATCACCCCAAGAACACCATCCCCACAGTGAAACATGGTGGTGGCAGCATCATGCAGTGGGGATGTTTTTCAGCAGCAGGGACTGGGAAACTGATTCGAGTCGAGGGAAAGATGGATGGTGCTAAATACAGGGATATTCTTGAGCAAAACCTGTTTCAGTCTGCCTGTGATTTGAGACTGGGACAGAGGTTCACCTTCCAGCAGGACAATGACCCGAAGCATACTGCTAAAGCGACACTCGAGTGGTTTAAGGGGAAACATTTAAATGTGTTGGAATGGCCTAGTCAAAGCCCAGATCTCAATCCAATTGAGAATCTGTGGTCAGTCTTGAAGATTGCTGTTAACAAGCGGAAACAATCCAACATGAAAGAGCTGGAGCAGTTTTGCCTTGAGGAATGGGCAAAAATCCCAGTGGCAAGATGTGGCAAGCTCATAGAGACTTATCCAAAGCGACTTGCAGCTGTAATTGCCGTAAAAGGCGGCTCTACAAAGTACTGACTTTAGGGGGGTGAATAGTTATGCACGCTGATGTTTTCTGTTATTTTGTCCTATTTGTTGTTTGCTTCACAATAAAAAAAATCACATCTTCAAAGTTGTAGGCATGTTCTCTGGATGAAATGATGCAAACCTTCCATTCTAATTCCAGGTTGTGAGGCAACAAAACATGAAAAATGCCAAGGGGGGTGAATACTTTTGCAAGGCACTGTATAGGGACGCCTTGTGTTGCGTTGGAGCTGAGCTCTCGCAAACATTAGGATTTCATAAACGAGCTCACGGAAGCTGACCTTTGAACGGGAAACAGGAAATCTGGGCTTTGAGTTTGCTTTTAACCTACATTAAAGAAAAAACAGATTTGAAAAATCGATCTTGATTCAGTTGAAACAAAAACACCCTCACTTTCGCCTGGAAATCTTTTAAACTTTTAGAACGCACAAAATGTTGTTAAAATGTTATTTATTTTTTATTTTCTCACACACACACACACACACACACACACACACACACACACACACACACACAGATCAGTATGAACTCCTTGGTGTGTTGTAGCCAGTGCAGCGTGACTTTTGTCTGGTTGCTCTCCACAGGCGTTAAGACGGTGTCTTTGATACCTTAGCGGTGCCTCCCATAGTGTTAGTCTGTAACATGGTCTATTGAAAGGAGTGGTGAGGTGTTACTGCAGCGTGCCATCTTTAGAACCAGCTGTGTTTGGTTACGGACGTTCAGATCCACAAACGTAATATAAGTTTGTAGTCCTTTAAAGATTTGCTTCTCTCAGTTTGTTTTCCAAAGCAATTTACCTGAACAGTCTCTGTTTGGCTTTGATTTTAATAATCGCACACACACACACACACGCGCCCATCACCCTAGATCCCTACACAGGCACACACACATACACACACAAACCCCACACACACAAACCCCACCAGCGCCAGCATCTCCATCCATGTAAAATGAATTCCCTTCCATATGAACAGTATCACAGATTGTAGTTCAATATGTATCTAGCGGCTGGCCCCCCTGGCCCCAACTCTAAAAGAGACTGATTGCATTTATTGTTCTTATTGATTTTAATAACCAGCCTATTGGATCCCTGGTGGGCAGCGCTCCGTAGCCGTCCTGCTCATCGATATGAAGTGTGCTCGGCCAAAGTTCAGAGGGTGCAGCGTCGCAGCGCCAGAATCCTAGCTCATTAAAAAACCCGATGGCTCCCCGCGCCTCTCCGTGATCTTTCCGGTCTCATCGCCATCACACACCCCAGTGTGCCATCACTGTGATCACTGCCTCTGTGTGAAGGAGGACTCTTGTCTCTCCTAAGCGGATGCTGCTCCGCGGTTCACTCCCAGAGGTCGGCTGCTTTGTCTTTGCCCCTCCCCCGATCCCCTGTGGAGGGTTGTAGCTATGGCAACGCCAATGATTGACCAATGGCGCGGCTCGACAGGTCCACCTGAGGGACGGAGGCCTGTCTGTCAAACATGTCTTCCTGGCCCTATTATTACTTTCACATGCTGGGACGCTCTCTCTCTCTCTCTCTCTCCTCTCTCTCTCTCTCTCTCTCTCTCTCTCTCTCTCTCTCTCTCTCTCTCTCTCTCTCTCTCTCTCTCTCTCTCTCTCTCTCTCTCTCTCTCTCTCTCTCTCTCTCTCTCTCTCTCTCTCTCTCTCTCTCTGAGCAGGCTGTTAGTCCTGGTGCACCCCCTCCGCGTGCTCATCAAACGCTGTTCTTCTCTCTCATATCGACCGGGCCTGCTGTCTCCCTCTTCTTCCTGCGTCGACTTTTTTTGACGGACATCTTTGTGCTTCCCTGTCCGGCCCTTTGGTCCTATTGGCCGGGGAGCATGGGGCTTCCTATAGCGGGGGGCCTCCAGCTGGGAGCCTTTCATCCCCTGCAGCCCCAGGCGCCGGGGCCGCCTATAGGGCCCGGTCGATGTCGGGGGTCGAGCCCGGAGGCTGAGCTCAGGCTGTCTGTCCCTCTCTCTCTCTCTCTCTCTCGGACCCACATGTCCAGTGATGGCCGATGCGTCAAATGCTTTGTGCGTCCTCCTCCTCACTCGGCCAACCCTCATTGAGCCGTCCCCATTCTGCAGAAGGATCTCCCGCCAGGTCCAGTTGTCACTCAAGGAGAGCGTCTGTCTGTCCATCATGTTCCCCACATAGCCCCCCAAAGCCAATGTAACGAGTGGCTCCTACCATCAGCATCAGTAGCAGGTAGCAGGCTCGTTGGCCTGGCCATTAAGTTAATGTGGGGGGAGCAGCAGCAGCGTAGAGTGAGGGGGAGCCAGGGGGCTCAAGTAGAAGGCTCTCCTGGAGACAGGACTCAGATGTGGCTGGGCCTGTGAAGGGATTGAGGCTTTTCAGTAGAGAGCGTGCGTGTGCGTGTGTGTGTTTGTGTGTGCGCCACTTTGTCAGTCTACCTTTTTTCAAATTTGATGCAGAGATCCAGCCAATGTGTAAAGCCTTTTTTATGTCTCAGTACTAGTCGTGTGTGTGTGTGTGTGTGTGTGTGTGTGTGTGTGTGTGTGTGTGTGTGTGTGTGTGTGTGCGCGCGCCCTGGGGGCTCTGACGTCCTTCATTATCGGCCATTTAGACTGTAATCACCGTGTGCAGGGTGCCATTTAGAAAGCTGCTGGCGCCGTTGTCGCTCGTCTGTCCGTCTCTCTCTCTCTCTCGTCTGTCCGTCTCTCTCTCTCGTCTGTCCGTCTCTCTCTCTCTCGTCTGTCCGTCTCTCTCTCTCCTGTCCGTCTCTCTCTCTCTCCTGTCGGTCTGTCTGTCTCTCTCTCTGTCTGTCTGTCTGTCTCTCTCTCTCTCTGTCTGTCTCTCTCTCTCTCTCTCTGTCTCTCTCTCTCTCTCTCTCTCTCTCGTCTGTCTGTCTGTCTGCGTTTGTTTCTCCTCGTGTTTTAACTGGTTGCATCATATGTGTGTGTTTTGGTTTGGTCCTTTGTTTACTTGAGATGTGTTTGTCGTCGGTGTTTCCGTGACTCGGCCCAGCAGCGGTCCTGACGCCGCTCCGCCCGCTGGGTTGGACTCCGCGCTCCGCCCCTTTACCCCAGCCACCGGGGCCTCCTGGTCCCCCCTGGGACTCCTCTCAGCGGCTAGGGATTCAAAAACCCTCACACGCACACACAGGTCACACAAACACCCTCTCACACCCACACTCACACGCGCGCTGAGGTAGAGGGTCGGGCACCGCCTCCCCCCACACAGCAGGGCTGTCGAAACGCGGGAGTTAACAAAATGATTCCTCTGCTGCCGCCGCACGCGAACACACTCAGTCCATGCAGCCTGCCTGTCACGGCTAGCCCACCCTGGGCTCCTCCCCTGGCTGCCAGCGCTCCTCTTTGTGGGATGTGTATTTACAGTCCTGTCTGTGTGTGTGTCAGCCCCAGGCCACGCCAGTCCACTTTAGCGCTCTCCATCTCATTTCCTTCCCTCCAACTCGCCAGACCGCCCTCATCGACTCGCGCTCGGAATGCCATCAAACGTACTGCGTGTGCGTGTGCGTGTGCGTGTGGTTAATGGGTGGAGACCTACTGCACTGTAGTTCCTTATTGGCTCTCTTTGTGACCCCAGCTTTGAAATAGGCCGTGCTATTGGTAGGTGATGGATCTTCAGTGGACTAGCCGTTTGGATATGTTTCAGTGGTGTTAATACATGGGGCTCCTGGGGATCAGAAATAATAACCAGTGACCAGTGCCCACCTCATCAGACAAACACTCACAATTCTCCTCAGACAGGCTCCAAGCAATTTGAAGGGGACGTGCCATACTTGACCTCAAATTAAAAAAGGGGCCTGAGTGGGATTTTAAATCTGTTTATTTGAGAACATTGTTGAGCACCCAGACAAAGTATAGCACCAAATGTGGGCCTGTTTCGAGGCGGTTCAGACAAGCAGCCATGCAACAAAAGGGAAAACAATGATTTATGGGTAATACAATCTAAACCAATACGGATACAGATTTACAAATCGTCACTACAAGCCCTTTGAGAGATAGGCTAGTTACGAGACAGATACAATTACAGCTGGTGAACGACAGTTAGTGCTACTACGAAACGATGTGCCAGGTTTATGTACGTATTTATGTCCACTTTAGTAGTTACTCGACGATGTAAAAGTCAATACAAGTCATCTTTTCCTGCTAACTGCGTTTAGAATTCTCCATTAGGCTACATTACGGTCCGAATGTTTGTCCTGGCTACTCGTGCACACACACACACACACACACACACACACACACACATAACCTTCTGAGTGCCACTCGATGCCTTTGAATAAATGACCTAGTCCTAATTTTAACGAGTACATTCATAATATGATATAATTTGGATGGATGTCTTAGGCATGGCCCAATGCTTTGTTTCATTATAAATACTCTTAAACATACACATTTCTTTCTCCTGCTTTTTACTTTGTCTTTCATGTCCTCGTCCTTTACACACACACACACACACACACACACACACAGAGGCAACACTACCCAAGTGTCCGTTTTTAGTATCCATGGGAGGCCAGCTCGCTGTTTGAGTGAAGACGTGCCAGTCCCCTTACTGTCTTTTGTGCCTGTGTGTTCAACACACTCTGTCCTTGTGTGCTGGGTTTTCACTCCCAAAACACTGCTTACATCTGCATGTTACAAACTCGGCCTGTGGCTCTACCGCGACACACACACACACACACACACACACACACACACACACAATCACTCCCCCACATTGTCTGACACTTCTATCCAATGGAAGTGTTCGCCAAAGCTGCATCCGCTGCACCAAACCACCCCCCTACTCCCTCCCCTTTGGATCTCTCTCTCTCTATCGGCGCTCTCTCTCCCTCTCTTTCTTTTATTCTCTTTATCTATCCTCTCTCCCTCTCTTTACGACACCGTGTGTTTGAGTTATGCGGCGGGAGGTGTACACGGTGAGACTGCGGCCAGAGGTAATTGGACAGTGCAGTAAAAAGGCAGATTTAAAGTCTGCCAGGGATAGACGGAAGCAGCTCGCTGTGTGAGTGTGTGTGTGTGTGTGTGTGTGTGTGTGTGTGTGTGTGTGTGTGCGGCTTCATGTGGAGGCTCTTTAGAGGCCTGGTTCTCTGTCTCAGGAGGAAGGCAGTAGCCAGCTCCTCAAAGGAGTTTGAGTGTTTATCTAGAGTCAAGCTTTGAATGGTTTCACCTCCTGTGTCTTCTTTATGGGAGTGTTTTGGCTCGTCGCCAAGCCAATCTCTCTCCTTTGAAAGACCTGAGTGAATAAAGTCAGTCGTCAAAAAAACCCGTCAACCTGGTATTGCATCAGTGCATCTAAATAGGCTTTTTGTGTATGTGTGTGGGTAAGAGAAAGGGAGGTAGAGAGAGCTGCTGTTTTAAAGTTGTAGAGGGAGGGAGAGTGTGTGCATGCGCGTGTTTCCTTTTCGTCTATCCTTGGCGCCTCGACACAATCCCGGCGTTTATGAGATTACCGGAGCCCATTTGTGTTCCGGCGGGGGCCATTTTGGCTCCGAGGAGGCCCTCCGCTGGGAGCCATCTGGGCTCAACTCAAAGCAGCTTCATCCCCTCCCCTCTGCTCCCACAGCCCCTCTCTGCCACCGTGAAACACCGCACAGGCCATTGTGACCGCTGCGATCTCTCTCTCTCCCTCACACACATCACTCTGTTTACTTTGAACGCAGGGGGAAACGTGTAAATAGGTTCTGCGTAGGGGGGAACCACTCTAATCAGCAGCTTTTCAAGGCTCCAGGGAGGTGGATTTCCTCGTGTACCGCACAATGTCTCTGTGGGAGAGATGGATGGATGGATGGAGGGAGGGAGGGGGGGGGGGGGGGGAGGGGGGGGGGGGGGGGGGGAGGGAGGGGGGAGAGAGAGAGAGAGAGAGAGGGAGGGAGGGAGAGAGAGAGAGAGAGAGGAAGTGGCACAAAGGAGAAACCTCTGCCGGTTCATTTGCGGTTTCAGGAAGCGTGCATGTGTGTGGGCTGTCCCCCCCTTGTGCTCTCCACTAGGCTGTGTATCATGTATTTATCCCTCTCCCTGGTCCTATTTGTTATCATTAGGCTCTGCCATCGTCTCAGCCGGCTCTGGGTCTGCAATGTGTGCCGTCGTCAAGTCCAGGGCACATTTCCTTTTCATCATGCCCTCCCCACGCCGCAAATCAACTCCGTCCCAAATAAGTGGTCTGGGAAATGAGTGGGTCTCATTTTCCCTGTCGTGACCAAACCCTCGTGTGTGTGTGTGTGTGTGTGTGTGTGTGTGTGTGTGTGTGTGTGTGTGTGTGTGTGTGTGTGTGTGTGTGTGTGTGTGTGTGTGTGTGTGTGTGTGTGTGTGAGAGAGCGAGCGAGCGTGCGCACGTCTGTTTCTATATTGTTCAACCTGTTTCCATCCACGTCCCTGTCATCCCCCCTGACCCTAATGATATGTAGCCGGACAATACATAAAGGCCATTCATTAAGTGAACTGCCGTTATGTAAAGTGCACAATGTATTCCGTTAGAAAGGCTGGAGAAGCATTGCAATATTTATAAGTGAATAGTGTGTGTGCGTGCGTGCGTGTGTGCGCATAATGCATCATTTACCCCGTGGGACTGTAATCACATTTCTATTGAACTCTCTATTTGTCATGTTCTAACCCAGAAATGATAATTCCAAAAGCTGTTTTATTAAGCAGTGCATTCATTATTTGTACACATTAATATGTTATAATCACTCACAGTATATGATTGGTATTCTTTCCTTTTTCTTTTTTTTTTGGTCAACAATTGAGTAGAAGTTTGTTTGTGATTTATTTGTGAAACAAGTTACGCAGTCACAGGTAACTCGTTTGCTACTACATTAATGTGTGGTAGCCTCATCACATGCATGCTAGTGTGCTGTAAAGCTGAATGATTGCTTGCTAGCAGGCTGAATGATAATTGTGCTAGGATATTGGCTATGCCTGTT
This sequence comes from Galaxias olidus, assembly GCA_026901105.3. Classification (NCBI taxonomy): domain Eukaryota; kingdom Metazoa; phylum Chordata; class Actinopteri; order Galaxiiformes; family Galaxiidae; genus Galaxias; species Galaxias olidus. The sequence goes on along the minus strand of JAPMUY010008381.1, from coordinate 32,344 downwards.
GGATGAGTCCAGCTTTGCCTCGGGCTTGCCGGCAGTTCATGTGAAGTTGTCTTAAGTGCACTCTACCTCAGATACTGTAAGACACCAGTTAGCCAGCAAGCTAGTTATTCCTCTTCATTTTTTCATTTTCTCTTTTTTTTTGTGCTAGTCAATTATACAGTTCACTTCATCCTGGCTGTCATTTGCAAACCAGCCCTTTTTGCTTTTCCGCCCCACTTTTTCTGTTTGACATTTGGGCGCTTGGAGGGCCACTGTGACTCTAATAGTGTGGTTATGTAACTACTTCGGCACTTAGAGAGAAGGAGAGTGGGGGAGGGACGATGGGAGAGTGTGGGGGGGCGGGCGAAGGAAGGCAGAGCGAAGCAGATGAGCTATGAGAGTACTTGGCAACGTGGTGTCTCTTCGGGGCATGGGGGGGTTGCCTGGCTGCCCCACTGCCGCCCGCTCGGAGCTCCCAACTCCATCTATGGGCTGAGTCAGCAGGACGGCATGGCAAAGAGGCCATCGCCCTGGTGCCTCAGAGTGTGGGAGACGAGCCATCAGCCGGGGTCCATAGGGCACAGCCGCAGACCATTACAGCCCATTAGGTTGACCCAACCTGTTGACCCGTCCCTGTCCCCGCCCACCATGCTGACCTGGGGGGGGGGTAAGGCATGTTTGTCCCCGTGATGTGCCGAGGTTGTCATTATTGTGCTTAATCAAAGTGCAGATTATGCTCTCATTAAAAAAGCTTTTTACTTTGAATGGGAACAAGGCAGAGAGCAGCTAGCAAAGTAATTCCCCACAGATTTCCCAGGGGGCCGCGGGGCTAAGCAGCCCGTGTCTTAATCACTTGACTCTCTGAGTATCTCTTCACTGCACCTGCCCTCTTTCTCCCACTCTGACAGGCTAGAGAGGGAGGACGGGAAATGAAAAAAGTGAACATTGATTTTAATTTATTTATTTATTTGGTGCCTCCATGCTCTATCGCTTATGAAACACATAAGTAATGACCACATAATTAGTCTGAATAGGCAGATTTTGGTTATTGTCTATAAAGGCTAATGTTGTTAGAGCCTTGCTACTTTGTCAGCAGGGTTAGCCGTTTCAGCGGGCTCATTTGGGACCCTGGGGGAATTGCTGTTTGCCTCCACTAATTGCGAATGATTTGAAAGTGTTGCAGAAAAAAAGGTATCGGAAGACTGGAGTAACTAAGTCTGAAGCTCGGACTCCGCACTAAATTAAAAGTCATTTAGAGGGCCCCTTTCTGGGGGCTACCCGTGGCCACAATGTAAAAATGTAAAAGCGCTCCGAACGAGCTCCCACACGTTCAGCTCGCCGGCGAGCCTGTGCTGAGGGGAGCCCCGTTGGGACATCCCGCTGTTTCAGCCGCGTTCAAACGGGAACGCGCCGTGACAGCAGCTTCCTTCCTCGGCCTATTAGAAGGAGCCTCCTACCCCCCTCCCCTCTCCTGAGCGCCGAGGCCGCTGTATAATCCATCAGAGGAGGGTCGGTCACTCGCTGGCCTTTGATTGAGAATGGCGGGGCAAAGCTAGCCGCAGCCAGGCCCATCTACGGTGGGTGTAATTGTCCGCAGAAGATTTGGCCAAGAGCGTAGAGCGCTGACAGGCACGGAGCGCCCGCCAAAGAGGACGGAGCCTGCGGTGAGTGTGTGTGTGTGCGCGCGCCAAATCGATAGAGCTCCGGGGGCTTCAATGATCTGTCTATTTAAGGACAGAGAGAGAGTGTGTGTGTGTCTCCTGCACCGCAGCACCCTCTCCTCCGCTTTAATGGAATCTCCAACCTAATCCTCGATACAGTACATTAACTAAGCCTCATTTCTCTCTCTGTCTATCCACCTCCCTCCCCCCCTTCCTCCCCTGTCTCTTTCCTCTTCTCTTCTCCAGGTGGAAGTGGAGGTGGAGAGCATGGACAAAGCGGGTAACTTCATTGGCTGGCTGCACATTGAGGGCGTAAACCTGTCTGTGGCGCTGGTGGAGAGCGCTCTGTCCAAGGTCCACTTCACGGCCGAGCGCAGCTCCTACTACAAGACGCTGGTGTCCGGGGAGGAGCCGGCGCGCGCCAGGAAAGAGAAGGTGGGTGCCGCTAACGCTAGCTGGATAGCCTGTCCAGGCTAATGTTAATGCTCCTTGTTACAATGTTAAAGCCAGGGCCAGAAGAGAGAAGGTGGGTGCCGCTAACGGTAGCTGGATAGCCTGTCCAGGCTAATGTTAATGCTCCTTGTTACAATGTTAAAGCCAGGGCCAGAAGAGAGAAGGTGGGTGCCGCTAACGGTAGCTGGATAGCCTGTCCAGGCTAATGTTAATGCTCCTGGTTACAATGTTAAAGCCAGGCCCAGGAGAGAGAAGGTTGGTGCCGCTAACGCTAGCTGGCTAGCCTGTCCAGGCTAATGTTAATGCTCCTGGTTACAATGTTAAAGCCAGGCCCAGGAGAGAGAAGGTTGGTGCCGCTAACGCTAGCTGGCTAGCCTGTCCAGGCTAATGTCAACTCTACTGGTTACTATGTAAAAGCCAGGGTGGAAGGTGCTAACCCCATAACTGACCAGCCGTAGATAAACTACTTACTATCTCGACTGTTTAGCGTGTTACAACATGCGCCACTGACGGCCCCTACCGCAAGGCGTCGGTGTCCAGAAAGGACAAGCATCTGGAACCAAAACGTCCCGAGACGTGTCCATATGGGGCCTGTCTGAAACGCCGGCGTCCTTGGGTGACAAAGCCGCGTCTAAGTCACCTCTCTCGTTATCAGGCCACATAACTCAGCCTCCTAACTGCATTACGAGATGGCGGCCAGCGTCTGCGGCCCGGCCGGGGTAATGCAGAGATGCGGGGGGGGGTGGGGGGGGATAAAACGGGTCCTTTCATGGTGGAGCCGTGCCACATAGCCGGCGTTATCATTGAGACTCCTCTCCCCTCCCTCCTATTGCTTCCTCCTCCGTGGGAGCGTTTGATGGATGGAGTCCCCTCTCGCTCTGATCCCAATCTCTCCCTCCATTTTCATTACGGCGCCACCAGTCACACTGCCAGATGAGTGCGGGGACCAGCCAGCTGTCGTTCCTGTCCTCTGTCCTTCCCCCTTCTTCTTCTCCTCCCCGTCGCGCTCTCTCTCCCTCTCTCTCTCTCTCTCTCTCTCTCTCTCTCTCTCTGTCACTGTCACTGTCTCTCTCGCTCCCTCTCTCCCTCTCTGTCTCTCCCGCTCCCTCTCTGTCTCTCTCTCTGTCTCTCCCTCGCTCCCTCTCCCTCTCCGTCTCCCTCTCTCTCTCTCTCTCTCTCTCTCTCTCTCTCTCTCTCTCTCTCTGTCTCTCTGTCTCTCTGTCTCTCTCTCTCTCTCTCTCTGTCTCTCTCTCTCTCTCTCTCTCCCTGTTCCTCTCTCTCTGTGTCTCTGCGCGTTGTCTTTTCCGTATCCTCTCTGTTTTGGTCTCCCTCCGTTCCCTGTGCCCTGTCACTCCTGTGGCTGTGAGGGCTGCTGCAGCATGATATCACTGTGATCTAGTGCTGGAGCCCTGCAGATACTGTGGGCCCTGTCCCGTCCCCCGTCCCCCCGCTGAATCCATCACCCCCCTCTATAGACGCGCCGCTCTTCATCTCTCTCTCGTTCACTCGCTTTCCCCCCCCCAGTATATTTTGTGGCTGTCCTTTGCCCTCGTTTTATTCTCTTGGTTCATTTCTCGTCCTTTCGGGGTTAAATCAGGTTTTGTCAAACAGAATCCCGTCTCTATCAGTTTAACCTCCCGGGTTAGAGGGCGCGGCGCACTGCAGATCACCCCCAAAGTAGGGCGTCAAGCAGTGACCGTTCACCCCCAACCCTCTGGCCAGCGCACGCAAACACACGCCCCCACTTCATCTTACCTTCAGCCGGCTTCACAGCAGCGCACGCACACACGCACACGCACATGCACTTTCCCTTACGTTTGACTGTCCATACAAATACACACAAGAACAAAAAACGTCCTCTCACCTCCATGTCTCCGACCAGCTCTGCACACACACTCACGCACACACACACACACACACACACACACACACAGATTCCCTCTTACCTCCACCCTCTTGTCCAGATTGCCTCCGTGATGAGGTCTTGACCCAGCAGAGCAGGTAGGAGAGTGGACCAGGTTTAGACCCAGAATGATTAAACCACACCGAGGAAACCACACACACACACACACACACACACACACACACACACACACACACCGTGGCACACCATGGCACTTTGGTGCTGACACAACGTTCTGCAAAAGTAGACTGCGGTTACATACAGTCATGTATTGGAGCTGATTGTCCTCCATGGCACACACTATCTGTAGGAGCTCACTGTATTTCTGTGGTGGCCGGCTGACGAGCTATCTGTGAATGGGGAGAGAATAATACTCTTATTTTCTCCGTTTTCAAGTGCTGTCTGTGGTTCAGGCCAAGCACAGAGAGAGAGAGAGAGAGAGAGAGAGAGAGAGAGAGAGAGAGAGAGAGAGAGAGAGAGTGTGTGAATGTGACTCAAATAATTAACCCTTAGGGAACACCCAGCAAAAAAGCTGAGTGCTGAGCATTTTTCTCCCTTTTGAAGTGGTTTTGGCCGGCCGTCTGTGTGTGTGTGGACTGAAAAAAAAACATGTATCTCTATCTCTTTATTTACTTCCTCTCATTCCGTTTACCCCCTCTCTTTCTCCCTCTCTCTCTCTCTCTCTCTCTCTCTCTCTCTCTCTCTCTCTCTTTATTGCCCCCCTGGCTACGGATATGGAGGTGAAGGCTGCTGCTGTGTCAGGTGTCTCACAGAAAGAGCGGGTTGTTTGTCCTAATGAACTGAACTCTACACACGCACACGCACACAGAGATCCCAGTGCTGATTTGCTGTGGACATGACTTTTAGCATAACATAACACCAAACATGGAGAAGTGCTTAGCCTAGATGTCTAAATTAAACAGTACACAGTTTTAAGAGTTTTCCGAAGTCAGCACATAAATATTTGCCTTTTTCTTCACATCTCGTTGAATGCTGTCGGATTGTAATTCGACCGTAATCGACTAAGCCAGTTCCTGCCTCAACAGGAAGCTGAAGGCAGCGTGCCACTTAATATAGTCCCTGTTGTCAAAGTGAATTTGGTAGGCCTAGTGTTGGCTTATATAAACCTACCCTGTCCTGTCAGTGCACATAGTTCACCTTCCTCCTCAGCGCTGAAGAACGACTCGCTCCACACCAGGAAGCAAACAACTCCTCCCGTCTATGTGTTGGTTGCATTCGTTTTTTTTGTTTGTTTGTTTGTTTGAGGTGTAAAGAACAGGTAGAAGGTGTGTCCACCCCCTTGGCATGTTGTGGTGCTCGCTTGGTTTAGAGATTGCCTCCACCAGAGTCACATGGTGGTGTCAGCTGATGTTTTCACATCCATTTGTACCCGGGCCTCCTGAGTCTCTCCCTTTGTACCCGGGCCTGAAAAGCTACCAGAGACCACAGTGCCCATACAGTACAGTCGCACGGTCTTCATTGTGTTGTTTTAACAAAGTGAGGTTCTTTTGTTGTTGGTCTCGTCTCTCCCCTCCCCACGTTTTTTTAATTCTCTCCGCTGTTTGTTTTGTGAAAGCATTCCTGTGTACTGGGTGCCTCCGGGGGGGACGGGGGACGGGGGACGGGGGGGACGGGGACATGGATGCTGGTTCCCCTCGGTTACCCAGGCTCGTGTGTAAACAAGACTGGAAAACAAATGCGGCACGTTCCCCTTTGCCGTGCTCGACTAAAGATCCCGTGGCGTTCCCCTGTGCCTCGCCGGCTCCTTGCTCACACGCTGCCACGGAGTTGATGGTGACATGTTTTTTGTTTTTTTGTAAACGGTGGGAACGGAGGAGGGAACAATTGCACGGAGTTCCCTTCAGGGGGGGGGGGGGGGGGGTCACACCGGGCCGTCGTGCCAACCACACCAGCCCGCTCTGCTTAATGGCGTCGTCCTGTTCCCCCGAGGTTTGGACTCCGGATTCCTCGGACAGCGATCGATGAAGTGGGCGGGAACGAAAGGCCTCAGAAGGGAACAGCCCGTGAGAGTGGGCGGGTACCGCGCCGACAACGGCGAGAGGCCTGGCTCTGGAGAGGTGAGGTGGCTCTGGACGAGCGGCGGAGGACCGCGCTCCACAAACGAACGAAGCTGTTACGCTGGAGGCGACTTGTGCTTTAGCGGCCTATTTAGCCTTTCTACCACGCTGAATAGTCCTGATCCAGCAGGCTCCGTGTTCCTCCTCAAACACAGCCTGCCAGGCATACCAGTCATGTACCAGTGCAGTCTCTCCGTCAGTCAGTGGAACTTCACAGGAAGGGAACAGTAAGACCGTGAAAAACACTTCTACTCCAGAACCTCCCTTCCCTGTACTGCAAGTAGACCACTTCTTGTAAATTGCCTTTTTATTCTGTGCAGTTATCTAAAAGAACTGCACTTCCTTAAATATACATCTCAGCTGGTAAACTGTCAGTGTCAAACAGTCTCATCTCGACCAGCGGAGCCACTCAGGTTCCACGGGGCCAGCTCCTGTCTCTCTTCCTGTTAACTGTACGGATGGGGACGGTCTACTCCTCCCTGCCGCCCAGCCAGTGTGACGCCGCTCTGGCCGTCGTGTCTCGTATGATCTTGCGTCAGTACACCCGCATCGCCATGGCTACCCGTCAGGAACATCTCTAGTCCCCGGTGAGGCTCTGCCCACGCCGTCTGGTTGGCTCGCGACCCCGTTCGGTCACTCGGCGCTCACACACACACACGCACGCACGCACGCACGCACACGTCAAAAAGCACTTAAAGAGGGGGCTGACCTTGGAGTGCGCCGCGTGGCCGTGATGTCCAGACACTGATTGAAGTACCTAATCTTATTTCCAACACTTTGTTTTTCTGGTCAAACTCCAAAGAGTCGCAAACCTAATTAGACTTTCCTGTCCACCTCCAACGCCCTAGGGCACATTTATAACTACACCCCCCCCACTTCACTGACGCATGCTGCACATAACACACACATGTTCAGGGTCCAAGTGGTTCTGTAATGAGCCCGGAATCAGGGCTTGCGTTGGCCTACGGTGCAGTGTAAATCCACCTGATGTCCGGAGCCAGACGCTACCTTCTCAGGCTGGTGGTTTTGTGCAGCGCTGCCTGACTCACCGAAGGGATCAGCAGAGGGCCTCTTGTAAGCCCAGACAGCCTGACATGTGATCATAGCCCCTCTGTCCATGCATTTCTCTCTGCTTCAAACTCCTTTCGTCCTCCATGTCTCGGCTTCTCCCTCTAACCTGCATTGCAGGGGCGGCCAGTAGAAGGCTCTGCCCGGCAGGTCGACGGGACGCTTTGGGATTCAATTCCAGGATTTTCAATGGTGGGCTTACGGCCAATCCAACCCCTTAGAATTCGCACGCTCCCCTTTATTTACGTTGGAAATGAACAATTATGTTTGCGTTAATTAAGCTAGATTCATTATGCACTTGTGGTATTTCCTACTTCAAGAAGTCCTTCAAAACTCCAGGAGACGACTGGTAAGCGCAAATGGATTCAGTAGTGCACATCTGAAGAAGTGGACAACTTTTTCTTTTTAAATAGTTTTTTGGAAGCAATTATTTTGGAAAACATCAAATGACTTATGTAATTTGATTCCCCCCCCCCCCCCCCCCCTAAACACTGTGGTTGGTGGACCAAAAAGGGACTGACACCCTGCCCCCCATCTCCTGCCCTCCGTGTGTAATCATTTTCTATATTCAGAGGCGCAGGCACTGAGCCACCTCTCCGCTGCGCTGGTGTCATCTCCCCATCGCCCTATCTAGAAACCCTCTCTACGCCGCAGTCAGCAGATCACACACCTGGCCAAATAAGATGCAAGCCCAGGCTTATTTAAGGAAATTGGCTTTTTAGTGCAGCTAATAGGGCTGGTGCTGTGCTCCCTGAACACCCTCCTACCCATCGACCTACCGGCCTCAGCCTTCTAGAAGGAGCCCAGGCTAGCATCTCCTCTTAGCCCCCTGGAGTGGCTGGCAGTGGAAACATACTGGACCGGTCTGTAACGCGTGCAAGGGAAACCAATATTGATGTTCAAAAGGATTGTGTGTGTGTGTGTGTGTGGTATGCACTTGTCAATTTGAGAGCCTTCCGCACACATTTAATCAAATGTTTTTCTGAGCTTTCCGTCGTAGGAGTTTGGTCTGGGACTCTCTGTACTGCACCCTCAAGAATGCATTGAGATCAAACGCAAAATTGAAACATGATTTGATTCGAGGGTGCTGAAGTCGGTCGGTGGTGAAATATGGAAATGCAATCAATAAAGGCATTTGTACAATGACTGGACCGATTTCCTTTCAAAACATATTTCCGAAGCGCATGCTGATTTATTATTTGTTTGTTTTTTTGGCTTCTGTAAATAGTTGCCATACCATAATGTGTACACACCACATTGGTAGGTTTCCATAGAAAACACTGTGCCTGTTCTGCTTGATTACCCAGCTCAATGCTGCCTTAAGCCAAGTCATTAAAATGCTTTCAGTGTTGCCTCTCTCCTATGACTCCCTCCATCCTCTCTCTCCGTCTCTCGCTCTGTCTCTGTCTCTTGATGTGCCGAGTGGGAGCGTATGGCTATCGCTAGGGCGGTGTGATAAAACGAGCTCCAGATGATGATAAAAAGCACCTTATCTTAGTGTTTTGATGTGAAATAATAGGGGGGGGGGAGAATTGGCAGAGGCAATCCGCTGTTAATTCCACCTGCAATCAACTCCAATTTGGAGCTCATTTAGCCAAATCCCAGTCCACCCTTCCAATCGCCCTGGTCTGAATGATCCCCCTTTAACGTCGCCGACCACTTCAACTCTGGACCCAGAGCCAGACAGGGAGAGACAGGGATGTTTCAGTGGGCTATTGAAATCATTACTATTATTAACCCCCCACCAGCCCCCCCCCCCCCCCCCCCCCTCTCTCTCTCTCTCTCTCTCCCTCCCCAAATTGCGTTAGACAGCAGTGTGAAGAATTGAGCCCTAATAGCGTCCTGAGTTGGAGGCGTGCGGCTGGCAGGAGGGTGATTAGACATATATTACCATTCTGCGCAGCGTCTCTCTCCCTCGCTGCTCGTTCGCCGCTGTCATTGTTGGCTTCTAATTTAACAAATGGGGGCCAGACGATGTCGGCGCGGGAACATCCACGGCCCTGACACGGCCAATCGCGGCCAGCGCCATCCAATTAGCCGGCGAGCAGACACCTGTCCGGCCTGCGGAGAGACGCGCGCAAACGAGGGCCTAAATGGGGAGGGGGCCGCCCGTGGCTCTGGGTCATCTAGCTGGCGGAGTGGCAGGAGCCCAGTGTTGTCTTTCTGTGACTGGCACCGCCTAAGCCATGTTTCATGGACCCTAATGTATTAACGGCGCGAACCGCGTTTAACGGAAATTAAGCGACGAACAATGCGAACCATATTTCATGGACGCGAACCGATTAACAATGTAAACCGTGTCGTGGCACAAAATTACGTATTCCACAATGCAAACCCTATTACGTTAAAAGCTCGCCCTTTTACATGCAAAACTTATTTATTAAAAAATGAAAGATTAACATGCCTAGTGCTTTGCCGTGTCCCATGTCCATTAGAATAAGGAAAAAGCAGTGAGTCATTCCCTGGGAGTAGATTGCTGTGTGGCCAGCTTTAGTTTCCAGCTCGCTTTCAGCTTCCTCAGCTAGCTACGTGTCCCTCACCAGGATCAGGACGCGGTTAAGGGAGTGATGGAGGAGTATGACTGTGTATGAGAAAGTACATCAATGGCTGCTCCGCTCCTCCTCCTCCTCCTCCTCTCCTAGGAGCACCGACTCTTCCCATTGGCCTCCCTAGCGTTTGCCTGCCCGGCTCGTTCGCACCGCCGCCGAGGGCTTCTTGGAGCGCTATCAAAACAATCCGGAGGACAGCTCCAAGTGCGGCGGGAACACGGGAAAGCTTTCTTGCCTTTGCGGTAGAAACGCCAACTCTGTCTAACCCCCCCCCCCCTCATCTTAATTTAATGACCGTGGATTGCTGCCACCACGGCTCTCTGAACGTTGTTCATTCATTCACGTATTTGTTTATTTATTTTCTGTTTTGTTCTTTGCAAGGGCTTTCCCAGCGAGCCACGCATATATAAGCTGACGTACGAATGAGCTGAAGGGAAATGACATCCACAACATCCTGTTTACTTCCTGGAAAGCTGAATAATGCAGGCAGCGGCGAAAGTGCCGAGTCCGCGGCTTCGACGCTGCCGGGGTGACGGCCTGTCAAAACCAAATACAGTGGGATGCGTTAACGAGCACGGGAAGGAGAGGAGCATGGGAGAAATTCCGTTTGCAAAATTTGAAATGAGCTACACGTGGTTTTGCGTGTGCAGTGTGAGTCAATGTGTTTAGTTACCACAGCGCTCACGTTCCCCTTCGCGTTTTGAATGTTTTTTTAGAGACAGCACTGACTTGTCAACCCGAGAAATAGGAGCTGATTAGCTCTTAGGGCTGCAACAACACGTTCAAAGAACAGTTCTGACCATATCACTCTGCCTTTAGCATACCAGATGTCTTATTAGCACAGTGGAATGTATTAAGTGAAACATATGTAACACACCAGCACACACACACATGACCCAACAGTAACCATTCCTGACTTGGTGGCTGTTTGGATATAGCCAGCGATGGGGAGTTAATTGAATGGCTGTTAGACCCCTGAGGGCATTCACCCTGCCACACACCCACTTGTCATACTCCGGCTGCAAAGTTTTCTTGCTCCATGCCATTACCCATGCGTGTCCACACACACACACACACACACACACACACAGACACAGCCTTTAGGCCAAATGCTGGCGTGTGTGTGTGTGTGTGTGTGTGTGTGTGAGTGTGTCTGTGTGTGTGTGTGTGTGTGTGTGTGTGTGTGTGTGTGTGTGTGTGTGTGTTGGTTCTGGGATTACATCATAGTGGAGAATAGTCCTTGCATGCACATTACTCTATAGACACATCTTCCGCAGAAAAAAAAGCCATTTCTCTAGCCTCTCATCCAGAAGGTGTGTGTGTGTTTAGGGGAATGTGTGTAATGAAAGGTTGCGGGGGGTCGTGCAGAGTGTGCAAGGACAGCGGGATCACGCTGAGGGGAAATTATTGCGTCCCGAGCAGTGATTGGCTTCCACAATGGGGAATGTGACCCGTGATTGGTGGCCACAATGGGGGAGGCGACCCAGGGGGGCTGGGGGGTGGCTGTGCTCAGTAGGAGGGATGAGGAGCAGTGTGCAGCCCATTACTCTCTCAGCAGGCTGGGGATGCAAACGTGCGTGTGTGGAGGCTGGAGGCGGTGGGCAAGCATGGTGGGGCCGTGTGGCAAGAAATGCATGCATGGGACATGTAGTCATATCAGTGGTAGTATATAATGACCCCGTGTGTGTGTGTGCGCGCGCGCACGTGCGCCCTCTGAAGTGTGCTTCGTGTGTCTGTTTGACTGAGTGCCTCTTTCTCTCTCTCTCTCTCTCTCTCTCTCTCTCTCTCTCCAACCCACAACACAAATGCTGAGAGCTGACAGAGGCTGTTTCATGCACACATTACATAATCAAATCAACACACTACACTCACACATATGCACACAGACGCTTAGGGTAGACTACACGTGAGCATCACCAAATAATCTGGTTCTCGCTTATTCAAATAGCTGTACATAAGAGTGGGCACACATACAGACGGAGCGTGTTCCCCAGGGGCTCCTCCGTCCCCTGAAGGCAGTGGGTCGGGCCCCGATGTCCTGTGGACAAAGAACACACACAGAAAGAGAGAGGCATCAGGGTAGCTAGTGATGGGGGTTATTATTCTCTCTCTCTCACACACACACACACACACACACACACACATTCTCCACTGGCCTCTCACCCCCACCCCTCTCTCTCCCTCCCTTTCTCCCTCCATCCTCTGCCCGGCCCCAGCCTCAGCCTGCAACTTCAGCACTCTGTCAGCTTGGCTTGCAGCCCTGTGAGCGGGTTCACAGAAACACACACACACACACACACACACACACACACACACACACACACGTGCTCCCCCACACACACATGCTTGCTCACAGGAGTGTGCATTGGCAACGTTCTCTGTATACACTGGACTATTCCCCCCCATCCTGCCTCATCAAGACGTATGCTGGAGTGCAGGCTTACTCTGACTGTTGGCAGGAAAGACAACCGCAGGGAAATCCGGAAGATTGTGACGCAAACACACACTAGCACAGGCGTACACACACACACACACACACACACACCGTGTCCTGTAACAAACTGCTAATGAGGCCCTGGGATTGCACATGTCCACAATGACTGGGTGTTTACAAATATGTGACTGAAGTGAACATATAATATTTATAGTATGTGTGTGTTCCTCCCTTACATTTGTTTGCCAATCGTCTTGCTCCCTGTTGTCTTTGACTGTCTTTGCCAGTGGTTTTGCTTTAGCCTTATGTCTACTTGTATGTTTTTTGGAGCTGTGTGTGTGTGTGTGTGTGTGTGTGTGTGTGTGTGTGTGTGTGTGTGTGTGTGTGTGTGTGTGTGTGTGTGTGTGTGTGTGTGTGTGTGTGTGTGTGTGTGTGTGTGTGTGTGTGTGTGTCCTTGGCCCGTCCCCTCTCCAGTCATGCGTTGTATTCTTGCAGGCTCTTAACAGAGGTCCTTAGGGGCAGGTCCGCGGCTGCCCTTGGATCGCCCGTGCAGAAAGAAACAACTCCGATGACTCCCCCATTTACACCCCCCCCCTTCACCCAGCTTGTGGAATAGATGAATGGCTGAGGGGGGAAAAGAGAGGGAGGGTTAGAGGAGGAGCAGGGATATGAGAGCGGGAGATAGAGGGGGAGAGATGGGGGAGAGGAGGAGGAGGAGGAGGCTGGATGACAGAGGGATGGAGGGGGGAGGAGTGACAGTGTTCCACAGGGTAATGACAGTTGACACAGCGAATTGCGTTAGGACTGATTAACACATGCTTGGCTACGCGCGCTGCAGAGACTGCACACGTTCCAACGCTCCCTCCGCCTGCACGTCTGCCTGCATGTCTGCTTCCCTCTCCTCCCCCTCCCTCGCTGTTCCTTACCCCCCTCCCCCCCCTCGTCTCTCAGCCTTCACCCAACCGCTGTTGAAGGACATGTGCTGACTCCGTGGCTGCGACGGCGGCCTTTTGCCTTTTTTGGCCCTCTCGGGACACCGTAGGGACTGCTGTTTTTCCCACATGGTTGCCTAGGGGACCGGTGAGAAGGGAACTGCTGACTTGTCACCCGGAAAGCAAAGTTGGGCTGCGAGAGTTGTTCCTTCTCCAGGTCTACCATTGCTTTCGTACTTTGTATTAAATAATGCATTGTAATAATACCGTTCTATTCAACCAGGTAGGCCTCGTTGTCTCCCTCTACACCCTTAGGGGGACTTGGGCTGTCAGGTGTCTGGAGGATATGTTCAGTAGTACCCCTCAGCGGACCGAACCTCTCTGAATCATCCCCTCTCTCCCTCTCTCTCCCCTCTCTCTGCTGCTCCACAGCTACATTATGCCACACATGGAGAGAGAAAGATGCTGTACTTTATTCTACCATTTTATTTGAACGTCACCGGGGGTTCAGTCTCCTGTCCCAGTCTGACCCCGGCCCACGTCACTGTCCTGGAATACTAAACATAGAGGTGGCATTCCAGGAGCAGGCGCACAACATCAAAACCATGCTCACACACACACACACGCACACACACACGCGCTCTCACACACACACACACACACACACACACACACACACACACGCACACGCACACGCACACCCTCACACGCATGTCCTCATTTGACCTCTCCAATTGCCCGCCTGTCGTTTTTAAGAAAAGCTTGGGTTATTCCAACTTTCCACCACACACACACACACTACACACACTACACACACTGTACACACACACACACACGCTACACACACACTACACAGTTACCCTGCAGCCCTCCTTTGCTCCCCTGTATAATGAGATACTAAATATTTGCTTCTCGGGGCCACCATTTAAATGTCCCCCGCGTTCGTTGAGATCGTCACAGCCCCTTCTTTTAATTAGTTCCTGTTTAATTAGTACCAGGCAACAGCACAGAGACCTAATGTGACTTTGTCCCAAAATGGCCACGCGCTCTCTCTCTCGCTCTCTCTCTCCCGCCTCCTCCATGCCTCGGTCCCCTGCTCTCTTGAGTTCTTCTTTTGGCTGCTCTCCCTCACTGTGTGTGTGTGTGTGTGTGTGTGTGTGTGTGTGTGTGTGTGTGTGTGTGTGTGTGTGTGTGTGTGTGTGTGTGTGTGTGTGTGTGTGTGTCAGTGTGTTTTGTGTTTTCTGCGAGCGGTAGTCTTGCTCACAACACAGGCCCAGCAGAGCGTGACTCAGCCCCAGTAGCCTTCCAGCCTCTCGCTGTCTGAGCCTGAGAGCACAGCCTGTTGTCTCACACCGACCCCACCCTGACGGCCTACCCTCCTAAAGTCTCCCCTCCAGGAGCCCCCCGGTCCACCGGACACACCGGCTCCTCTGACGGCCTGCCCTCCTAAAGTCTCCCCTCCAGGAGCCCCCCCGTCCACCGGACACACCGGCCCCTCTGACGGCCTGCCCTCCTAAAGTCTCCCCTCCAGGAGCCCCCCGTCCACCGGACACACCGGCCCCTCTGACGGCTTGCCCTCCTAAAGTCTCCCCTCCAGGAGCCCCCCGGTCCACCGGACACACCGGCCCCTCTGACGGCCTGCCCTCCTAAAGTCTCCACTCCAGGAGCCCCCCCGTCCACCGGACACACCGGCCTCTCTCCTCTCCAGAGTTGTGGCCGGCCGTTAAGTTAAGGTCCTCACACCATCAATCACTCCCTTCTTTTCTCCCTCCCTCTTTCTCTCTCCCTGGATCTCTCCCTGGCCCCGCCCCCCTCGGGGACCCTTGTTGCTTTTACGTCCACCGGTAAATCTGTCCAATACCGGGAGAAGGTTAGGGATGCTGTGTGTGTGCGTGCGTGCGAGGATGTTGACAGAAATGGCTCTTCCTAACAACAGAAAATAGATGGACCTGTCCTCATGGCCTGTCAACCTTGGAGGTCTGTGTCAGACATCGGAATGGAGAGAAGGCGGGGGAGGAGGGGGAGGCCGCGGAATCGGAGAGGCACTGGGAAACTGTGTAGGGGGGGAGCTGGAGGGATGGATGGAAGGGAGGGAGGAAGGAAAGAGTGGAAAAGTGTGTTATGTCTTGATAGGCTGATGGTGGTTGCTGTTTATCCATCCATTAGCTTTACCGCTTATCCTGTACAGGGTAACGGGGGGGGGGGGGGGCTGGAGCCTATCCCAGCGGACACAGGGCGAGAGGCGGGGTACACCCTGGACAGGTCGCCAGTCTATCACAGGGCCGACATATAGGGACAGACAACAACTCACACTCACATTCACACCTACGGGCAATTTAGAGTCACCAATTAACCTGCATGTTTTTTGGACTGTGGGAGGAAACCGGAGTACCCGGAGGAAACCCACACAAACACAGGGAGAACATGCAAACTCCACACAGAAACGCCCTTGGGTCAGGTGGGGATTGAACCCAGGACCTTCTTGCTGTGAGGCAACAGTGATAACCACCGAGCCACCGTGCTGCCTGTATGCTGTTTAGTATTTTTTATATTAGGCTGGCTTGATATCATGATTTGCTTACGGCTAGTCATCAGAGGGGTGGTCCTAACCCCATTTGTCAATCAGAGAGAGACAGGAAGTAGCAGAGGAGGTGTTTAAGTGGGCGTGCGGGGGTTCACAAATAGCTCTGTTCTCTGCCCGGGCTTAGCACAACACTGCTTTGTGTGCCGTATTCCTCCCTGTCAAATGACTCTGGTCCTCTGGTGTGTGGAGGCCATCTCCACTGAAACCACCGGGAGGGGGTCAGGAAGAGACTGGGGGGGGGGGGGGTTGTTGTTATGTGATCAAAGTGTAAAGTAGCAGGAAGAGAATCCTCTGTCGCTACATGCAGACAGCACTTAGCGGTTGCCGTGGAAACACCGTGGTAGCGTGGGAGATTTGGAATAGTCAGTAAATTGGAGGGAAAAAAAAGTTGTTGAATTACCTTTTTTTAATGTGGTGCTCGTCGGCACGACAACGCGGCTGTGTGTCATGTCCTCTTTCCCTCTTTCTTTTTCATCCACCCTTTGGGCGGGGTAAACAGATAGACAGAGTGAAACACGGAGGGGCGACGGGGACATGGATAAAGGAGGAATAGAGAGACTCGATGGGGGGAAGGGGGAGAGAGCGGGATTAAAGAATGAAGGGATGGGGAGAGGGGAGGGGGGTGGGGGAGGGGCAGACAAGCTCTCTCAGGGGTGCGAGGCTGCCCCCGCTGGGTCAGGTCGTAAAAAAGAGAAAGAGAGCGCCAGTCACTTTCACACACAGAGAGACAAGGTCAGATGGAGAGGTAGATGCAGCGGAGGAGATCCACAAAGCGAAGGGGGACGGGAGGGAGACGCTGTTCTGACAGGGGGAGATGTGGGCAGGCAGAGAGGCAGAGCGAGGGGCCGGGCGACAGCCGGAATAGAAAGGAGAGGGCCACGCCACGGTGGTAGACTCAACGCTGATGACATCCTGACACCATATAAGGGCACTTCCTGTCTCTCTGTCGGACATAAGGTGGGCTTTGTGTTAGACCAAACCTTTTATTCAAAGTAGCGTACATACAGTGGAGGATGTACATTTATCAACTGATATTGGACCTTACGCACGCACTCACACACACACACACGCACACACTAGTCTTACAGTAGATCCAAAGTCTCTCAATTGCAATGCCACAAAAAAAAAAGAAACACGAATGTTTTGTCTCGTTAAATGCACGCGTGCCGTGATTGCGTTTCTCCAAAGCTGTGTAAACGCCGAGTGTTTGGCTGACGCCCATGTGTGTTGATTGAGTGATGAGAGGTAGAGGAGGTTGCAGCTGGCCTCTCTTTTAATTGCAGGCTTATTCCCCGACGCTGCTTTGTTTCCCTCTGACAACGGTCTGGCTGCCTTGATTATCTTTTAATGACTGCCCATAGACACACAGCGCGAGCAGAGAACGGCCCGAGTTGCATAAGGCTCCATATGCTAGGATGGTCCCCCTTGCGTGTGCGTGTGTGTGTGTATGTGTGTGTGTTTCTGCATTGCCTCCCTCTGATCTCAGCAGTCTGCTTTGTACCAGCTGAGTATGGTGCCCGTGAGGATCCTGATGCAGGTGTGTGTGTGTGTGTGTGTGTGTGTGTGTGTGTGTGTGTGGGTGCGTCCGTTATTTGTTTGTGGTTATGCCAGCGCAGTGTTGCGACTGTCATACGTGTTGTTCCTATGGTTACGCCTTGTTGTCTGCCTTGGCTCACCTCAAAGGTGCTTAGTGCCGACCCACTTGCTAGCTGGCACTCCGCTTGCTAAAAGCGTCACGCAAGCCCTGTAAACACACACACACACACGCACACTCACCCTCTGGATTAGTAGTTGTCAATTTGAAAGTAAAAAAGTCTGCAACCAGGGCTCATGTCAATTTTTGCTCCTAAACTAGTGTGTTTGTGTGTGTGTGTGTATGTGAGTGTGTGAGTGCGTGTGTGACAGCAGAAGGGGGTCATATTAGCCGTGTAAGCTGGGGTTGAGTAGCCTTGCCGCCCGCCTGCCGGCTTCTTGACGCTGGAACATCTGTTGGCGGTGATATGAGGCTGAGGGACCACTCGCTTTTCTCTCTCTCTGCTTTCCTCCCTCTCTCCCCGTCTCCAGTCTGTGTATATTCCCCAGCCCCCCCTCCCTCCCTTCTCCTCTCCCCTCCCTAAAAAGCCTGTCCAACGCCACCTGTGCAGCTTTAATGCAGAATTTATCTGCTAACTAACCGCGACCCAGACTCCTCTCCTACCCACTCCGCCGCACGCCCCAGCGTAACAGCCATGGAGGTGGAAAGCGGAATACTTCAAATGGTCGTCCAATAATCCTTGGCGGTTTAAAAGCTTGCAGGTGCCTTGGATTCGACTCGTCGGGAAACGTAAACCACCTCCAACGAGGTAAGGGGGGGGCGGGGGGGGGGGGCGCGCGGCGCCCACAGTCCTGTCCCCACGCTGTGGCGAACGCGACGTTGAGTGGCTGGTGGAGTGTCGGCGGCGGGTGGGTGGGCGGGCGGCCTGTCAGTGTGTGTGTCGGTGTGTGGGGGGGGACGGGGGACGGGGGACGACAGCTTTAGGCAGCAGTCACTACAGGCCAGTGCCTCGTAAGCGCTCTTATGGGGGAGGCCGGTGTGGCGCCACGCTGAGCACACACGCTGTCGGTGGAGCAGGGTTTTGTTTTTGTCCTTCCAAGGCCGTGTGTGTGTGTGTGTGTGTGTGTGTGTGTGTGTGTGTGTGTATGTGTGTGTGTCCTGCATGCATGTTAGGCTACACGCCAGCAGGCAGCCAGGCGCTACATCTAAATATGAGTGGTGCAGGAGAAGGTGGACGCAGCCTGCATACTAAGACACACACACATACTTGCACACTCTCTCACCCACACACACACACACGCACACTCTCTCATACACGCCCCTACCGTAAATCATCGCCGTGCCCCCACCCCCTTTAGGGCTGTGTGTCAGGGCCAGTGACAGGGTGGGCCAGCGGGGGTTAATGCTCCATCACCAGCCCCGACTAACCCTGGAGACAGAGTCACACCGCCCCCATCCCCCTCTCCTCCTCTCCTTTCTCTATCCTCCCCCTTGGTTTTCCTTGCACTGCCGGCGTCGCCTCCTCTGCCGTCTCCTCCCCTGTGTCCTCTCTTCACCTTATCTTCCGCTGTCTCCTCCTCCAACGTTCTCCTCCTCTGTCCTCTCTTCCCCTTATCCTCCTCTCTTCTCCTCCAACGTTCTCCTCCTCTCTTCTCCTCACATCTCCTCCCCTGTCCTCTCTTCTCCTCCTCTCTTCTCCTCCCGTCTCCTCCTCTGATATTGTTCCCTGTTGCTGTCCGGCGGTCTTCTCCTCTGTGTCCCGTTCTCAACAATCTCTTCTCTCTTCTTACCCCCCCCCGATAAACATTCTCTCCCTCCGACCCCGAGTGGGCTGTCAGTCAACGCCGCCTCGTCCAATCCAGCTCCTCCCTTTGTGAGAGGCTTCAGCCTTGATTGCCGGGTGTCAGGAAAGACTGTCCCATGTCGCCGCGCAGGTCAGCCGCCCCGTACATCATCGTCGTCATCATCATCATCCTCCTCCTCCCAGGCCGCTCCTTACCCCAGATGAACTCTGATCCGCCGATAAATCATCCCGCCACCCGGTTGGCCCGCCTGTCAATCCATCAAGGTCCCTCTCCACACCCTATTGGCCCCCTTTTTGCCGTTTGCCTAGGGTCATCAAATCATTGGTTGTCAGAGGAGAGGGGGGGACGGGGGGACGGGGGGGACGTGGCGTTAAGGGCGGCTCGCCCACCCTGCTTGAGAAATGAACGGGAGCACTTAGAGAAGCCGCCTTTCAGAGGGGCTCGTTTTGATGAATGCTTTTATTAAAATGGCATTTGTAAATGGAGAAACAAACACGCGCACACACACAAAGGAAGCTCTCCCCGGAGGCTTTATTTAATCTATAATAAGCCTGTGTTTCCTCGGTGCTTAACAAGAGTCCCCGACGCAGGCATGTTCCCCCCGAACACGGCGGCCCTTCGCCGGGGATGTCTGCTGGCGGCTGGGCGTGACCTCTCAGTCATCCTGATTCATGACCCCTCTGGTTTACGGCCCCCGCCACGCCAACAGCCAGCCTCACCGCTACACATCACAGCGCTGGTGCTGCTCGGTCCGGGGCCGGGGTCAAAGGTCCGGGGCCGTGTATGTTTTATCGCGGCTGGCGGGGGCCTCTGAGTGCACGGAAGGTTATGGGTTTTGAATAGAGTTCTCTGCACTCCTGTTGATGGTGGCCTGAACCCAAGCGGACGTGGAGGATCTTTAAGGATGCCCTGTGTCGAGGCGGACAGGGGGGAGTTATGGGAGCTATGGATCGGCTGGTGGAGGAGGCCCTCGGCTTTGATCAGCGGATCTCCTCACTCGTGTTAATCATCTGACGTCCCTAATGGCTCCATCGATACACATGGCCGTCACTGAGCCGCGGCAAATCCCCGGGTCGGCCGCCCTCGTGCACACGCTAACACACACACACACACACACACACACACACACACACACACACACACACACACACACACACACGCACGCACCACACCATATCCTCATTACCACCAGCCTCCGCCTCTACATTCCTAATAAGGAGCTGTCCAGCCAGAATGCCAATCAATCCAGCTCGTTGGTTTGCATACCTCCGGTGGAGGCTGCCAGAGACCTTTAGCGTGGCCACGCAGCCAGGCCGTCGTATAGCTTGGTACTACAGTATATCTCTCACATCCACTCAGCGTCTGAGGACACCATGGCCCAGTTTGCGCTCCTCTATCGGGTCGTTTTTACGACGCGGTTTGCGCAGGGCTGCTCTTATCGCGCGGGACGTAAAGAAACATTGAGATTCTCGATTAGATTCTTTAGATTGATGGACGGTCACATTATTATACAACCTGTGTTTACGCTCTGCAGGCGCAGCACTCTAAGCGGTCTGTGCTGCCAGTCCTCGTCTGCCCGTGTAAGTGTGTGTGTACGCCCGACTGTACAGCAATCAACTCTCAGCACCCCTTTCATCAGGGACTGTGTGGGGGCGTGTGTGTGTGTAGGAGGGGTAGCTTCACGGAGATGTTTGTGTCTTAACCTTTTTGGTGTGCCCTGCTCGGGCTGGAGAGGGGGGGGGTTCACTTTAGGCGCGACGCCAGAGGAGGGAGAAAATCCACTGTTGAATTAATGACCCATTCTCTCTAATGGGTTTTCTTCATCGGGAGAGAGTAGGATACAATGGCCTCGATGGATTAACAAAGCACACTTTTATGAATGTCAAATGACACATTGATTTCAATAGTATGTCTTGAGCACTTGGATAATGAATTAACGTGACGGGTAATGAATTTGCCCCCGAGCTATTGGGGAAGCGCCGTCGCTGGTCCTTTGCTGTGTGGTGTGTCGGTTGGCTGGATTTACGTTTTTAAACGGGCACACGGTCAGATCTATAAAAGCCCTCTAAGTGATCGGGTAGGACCCCAGTGGCTTGTGGGTAATGTAGTCGTATATACGGGGGACACAGTTAATGCAGGGACAATGAGGGGTTGGGACGTGAGGTGCCTTCCGGGCTGTGCTAGACACGCACCTAGAAATGCCCCTAATGAAGAAACAGTGTGCACCCGTGCGCACCTCGTTTGTGTGTGTGAGTCGTCGTTTGTCTGCGAATGAATCTACGTTACTGCATGTGCCCTGCTTGGTAAATCACAATGCGGCATTGTGTGTGTGTGTGTGTGTGGGGGGGGGGGGGGGGTCTGGGTCTGTACTCTGGGTGTTGATGGAGATTTGGTGGAGGCGAGCAGAGCACAGCCTATTGGAATTGACACGCTGCCACCTTTAATCAGTGTCCCAGAAGGCCCCATTCTCCTGGATACGCTGCCATTGTGTGTGTGTGTGTGTGTGTGTGTGTGTGTGTGTGTGTGTGTGTGTGTGTGTGTGTGTGTGTGTGTGTGTGTGTGTGTGTGTGTGTGTGTGTGTGTGTGTGTGTGACTGTGTGTGTGTGACACTAAGAGAACTCATGGAGGCAGAGCTCAGTCAGGGAAGCCCCAGCATGCGTCCTCCTCTGGGTGCCCTGCCCTCCTGGACCAGGTGGCTGACTAAAGAGAGATAGAGAGAGGCTTTCTTACCGCAGCGGGCACCACGTACTCCAAGTACAACGCCACCCAGGTCTATGCTGGCTCATGAGATAGGGCACAATAGTCCCTCCTCATTCTGTGTTGGACACAGCTGTGTGTGTGTGTGTGTGTGTGTGTGTGTGTGTGTGTGTGTGTGTGTGTGTGTGTGTGTGTGTGTGTGTGTGTGTGTGTGTGAGAAAGAAAATGGCATTCCCCTGTCACAGAGGCTTTTTGGAGCCAGTTGACCCTCTCCCTCTTGGTCTCCTCTATTAGATCTGACTGGCCTTCTTAGCACACCGTGGAGCACACACACACACACACACACACACACACACACACACAGCGAGTGGCTCAGCACAGGCTGTTGGTAGACTGGAAAAGGTCCCGGCAGTCCATCAGGCCTGCATTAAAAACAATCCCTCTCTCTTACACACAGTGTCTCTCACTGTCCGTCCTTCTGCCCCTCCTTCTCAAAGACGTGCGTGCGTGCGTGTTTGTGTGTGTTGTAATGCTCAACCTGTCACTAACAAGCTTAACGCCACGGATTGTGCGCTGCGTGTGTTGGCGTGGTCAAACCGCTCTCGTTTCTTGGTATTCCTCCTGTGTTCTTGTTGCAGCAGTGTCCATACCCAGCACCCAATCACAGGCGAGCTGTCACAGCAGGGGCGGGGCCTCTCTCCGGCGGTTCCGCTAACTCTCTCCTGAGAGGCTGCACTGTACGGCCGGTCGCCACGGTAATGAATGGAGACACACTAATCTGTGTCTCCCCCTGATCGGTCCTGCAGGTTTGATTAAGAGGCCGACGGTGTCACCACACTGCACGCTGGTCAGCGGTATATCTTAGCCGGCGTGCGTGCGGCCGTGTGTGTGTGTGTGTGTGTGTGTGTGTGTGTGTGTGTGGGCGTGCGAAAGCAACTGCTCAGAAAGTTGGTGAAGCGTGGCGGCGTCTTAGATCTTCATTAACCTAGAGCCACCCTTTTCACAGCGCCCCTCCCCGTCTCTCTCTGTGCCGCCTCTCTGGGATGAGTAATACAGCGTAATTGGGCAGCGTGACCTTGTCTTCTGTCGGTCGGACAGCAGGGCCACCGCGTGTCAAGCGTAGGGATTGTATTATGATATTTCTGCGTTACTGTTGTTTTATTTCACGCGCGCGATCGGCCTCCTCGTTCAATCCCCTCTCTCTTTCCCCCCCTCCTCCTCTCCCTCATCGTTTTCCTGCCCAGGAATTTGGCCTTCGAATGTCCCTCACTGCGCACCGTCCAGATGCAATGAGCTAGCGTTAGTCAAGCCAAAGAGCCATGCTAAAAGGCCCCCGAGTGAAGTCCTCTCCGGAGGAGAGAGGGAGAGAAAGATGTTGCTTACCTAATTACCTCGATGGCATGCGCACTGTTAAGTCATTAGCCAGCCTCTAATTAGTTTGGATTAACGCATTGTAAAAACTACAATAAGCTCCTATTATTTTCACCGGTGCACACAGACACACAGAGAGACGTGCGTGCGTGTGTGTGTGCGTGCGTGTGTGTGTGTGTGTGTGTGTGTATGTATGTGAGAGAGCGGCCGTTCTCTCCCCTGGTGTGGCGCCCCTGGCGTCTTCAGGGTAAACAGTGTTTTGCGGAGGGCCCCGGGGAGATTTACGCAACACGGCGGCAGGGAGGCTGAGAGGTGGAGAGGAGCCCTGCCTGTGGTCTCACGCTCTGACTCTGGGCTCCCTGCCTCTGCCTCTCTCTCTCTCTCTCTCTCTCTCTCTCTCTCTCTCTCTCTCTCTCTCTCTCTCTCTCTCTCTCTCTCTCTCTCTCTCTCTCTCTGTCCCTTGCCGACCTCCTTCCTCTCTCGCTCTCTCCATCGGTCTCCTCCACGCTAGTTATTTATGTCAGTTTCATCCTCTTTCTCCTGCTCCCTCTCTCTCCCTCTCTCTCCGTTCAGTGTGTGCGAGGCTTGAGAGGTGATTAGCTTGCCTCCGTTCTGCACACACACACACCTCTACCCATCACAGATGATCGCATCTGCTAAGGGGACAAATGCACACAACTCAGAACCCGAAAACACACACACACACACACACACACACACACACACACACACAGAGAGAGACTCTGACCGTGGTGTTTGATGTGTTGCCTGGAGCCGAACACTTCTCTAATGAGCCTCCTGCCCTTAGCTTCTCCCTGGAAAGAGGGCTAGCCTTCATACGGCGCACACACACACACACAGCGAGACACACACACACACACACTGAGACACACTGCGTGAGACACACGTGTAAAGAGCACATGGTCTCGCCCGCTAACCGTGTCGTTTGGAGCGTTTGTCTCCGTGGCGCTGTCCGTCCCGACTCGTCTTCCCGGAATGTGCTCCCGGGGTTCAGCCCGTCGCAGCGCCGTCGCCACGCCGCCCTTTGCTGAACCTGTGACCTCTGACCCGTGTCCCTGCAGATCTGGGCCCACTACGAGGAGAAGCCGGTGGAGGAGGTGGTGCACGTGACGGAGGAGAAGGAGAGGCAGGCCAACTACCGGGCCGTGTTCGTCACGGAGATCACCGACGGACTGCACTTCTACGCCCAGGACGTGGAGACAGGTACGCCGTGTGTGTGTGTGTGTGTGTGTGGGGGTGTGTGTGGGGGTGTGTGTGTGTGTGTGTGTGTGGGTGTGTGTGTGTGTGTGTGGTGGGTGGGTGACTAGCTGTTTGTCTGAGCAGGTGAGCTGGCCTACTTTCAGAGGTCTGCTAAGGACAAAACGCACACTGCTGCTAGGAGGAGGAGGAGGGGGAGGAGGAGGCTGCAGCAGAGAGACTTTAGCTGCTGAATGAGCGGCATCAATCACACTGTCAGCCCTGTCATTACGGAGAGCGGGAGAGGAGGGGAGAGGGAAACCAACAATCCCTGTTGTCTTTGCATTACTGCTCCTGCCATCATCGCCTTTTTACTGTGTGTGTGTGTGTGTGTGTGTGTGTGTGTGTGTTTAGGATATACTCCCCCTTTCACTGGGTTACTAATGGAACCGTCTTGTCTGTCTGTGTGTGTGTGTGTGTGTGTGTGTACGTACGTGTATATGTGTGCGAGTGAAAAATGCTCTTTTCCCAGCTCCAGTCATGCAGTGCTCTGGTCAGCCACTCATGTAATTAGCACCACCACCCCAGCCATAGCTCCACACACACACACACGCACACACACACACACACACACACTGCCCCTAGCAAACAGCCCCCCGTGCCCACCTTTTCTGCTGTTAGCATTATTTAGATGCCCGCTCGTCCACAAAATCTAGCATCAATCTACAGCTGCAGGGAACTTGCATGTAGTGAGGTTCTGTTGCTTCGTGTGAATGTGTGTGTGTGTGGGTGGGTGTGTGTGTGTGTGTGTGTGTGTGTGGCCAAAAGGCCCTTATTGTACTTAAGCACCAGCCTCTTGACTGATCTGTTACGACGGAGTGGAGAGATTGTTTAGCCTCACGTGCAGCTAGAGTATTGTGTGTGTGCGTGCGTGCGTGCGTGCGTGCAGCTACTAAGTAGTGGCAGAAACCCTGTGCTTCCTGCTTGTCTATACGATGGAATGGCATTCAAAGTTATGTGAATAGTGTGTGTGTGATGTTGTCCTCTAAGGCGTGTCAGTGGTTGACCTGACCCTGGTGCCCAAGGGACAGCCCAGATGAGGCTTATCAACGTGGGTTACATCACACACTCATCAAACACCTCCAGAGGCTCTCCTTTTGAAGGACTGAATAGTGTGTGGGGTGGGGGTGGGAGTGTGTGGGGTGGGGGTGGTCTCTTCTCCTACCCCTTCTTGTACCAATTGCAGTTGACTTTGGCGAGGGCATGAAATGGATTTTGGTCGCCTCTTAATTCTCCTTAATTCCATCATTAATTAAATTGCATTAATTTACATCCAATCTGAGAGCGGGCGTTGCCAACAGCGTGACAATCCAATCACGTTTGAGCGTGGCAACGTTTGGCCACACCCGCTCACACGCACACGGACGGTCACATAAACACTCCACCCCCCTCCCCCCACACACACACACACACACCATAGACCTCTATGTGTTGGGGTCTCTTAAGCTGCACTTCGCTTCTTGCTCTGCTTACCACACGTTGCCAGACCAGAGACACATCCAGGTATGTTCTTCGTCCTCAGATGCTTCATCATAAACTGTGTGTGTGCGTGCGTGCGTGCGAGGCTGTTGTGGCAGAGTTTAGTTGTTTTACTCAACTCTGTTGTTCTCACGGAGCGTGGTGTTGTCTTGTGTTTCCTTTGCTAATGGCACAGTTTTTCAATGAAGCAGCAGAGTTTGGGGCCTGTTTTAGCTTTTAATTGGACCATGTTCTCCCACTGAGAGCCTTATGTGCTCGTTAGGAAAGCGGGGATTGTTATTTTCGGCGCCGGAGTAAATGTGACCGGTTTCAATCCCCCCACCCCCGTCTCGCTCCTCTCTCCTTTTACCCCAGTTCAGCTCTCTCTCTCTCGGTCTCTCTCTCTCTCGGTCTCTCTCTCCTTCTCTCCCCCCAAAGCCCTTGGTTCTCTCCTCATTCCTCTCCCATCCTGTCAGATCTCTTGAAGTAGCGTGTAGTTGCACCAGCCTATTGGAACGCGCTGGAATGCGGATATTTCTGTCAAACCACGCTCTACAATTTCATTACAGGATGTGTTTATTTCTTGCTCCGACTCGTCTTTCCAAGAGCAGGGACTCGAACAGGTTTATATATTGGATTTCGTTGTTAGGCATTTCAAAGATTGCTTGTGATAGTGACATGGCACCAGTTAAGTCACCCCTAAGTGCTATATATAACTCGCCCCCTGTAGCTTGACTTCAAGGTTGGTCGCTTGGCCTAACAAGTGTGAAATGTCACCTTTCACGCTTTCTCTAACCTCAGCCACTACGCACCGCTAACCCCCCCCCCCCCCACACACACCACACACACACACACACACACACACACACACACACACACACACACCTCACCCCCCTTGCCTCCATCTCCCATACACACAAACCGTACCGATATGCCAATCAAATCCAATTCACTCTGCTCAGTCTCCTCTTAAAGGTCATGTATACCAGGCTGGCCCAGGATCACCCTCCATGCCAGCCCAGCTCCTCTTCTGTCTGAGCACGGTCAAAGGTCATGTATACCAGGCTGGCCCAGGATCACCCTCCATGCCAGCCCAGCTCCTCTTCTGTCTGAGCACGGTCAAAGGTCATGTATACCAGGCTGGCCCAGGATCACTCTCCATGCCAGCCCAGCTCCTCTTCTGTCTGAGCACGGTCAAAGGTCATGTATACCAGGCTGGCCCAGGATCACCCTCCATGCCAGCCCAGCTCCTCTTCTCTCCTCTCGGTTCAGTCTCAGGGTTAAAGGTCATGGCCAGTGTTTTTTGCCAGCGTCTGGTAGCGTGTGGAGAAGAGGCCGGGCAGACTCCTTGACCGCTCTGGAAGGCGAGGCGCTGCACCAGCAGTGTGAGAGAATCACTCACTGGCCACTCCAGCGGCCTGCCTGGACACACTGAACACACACACACACACACACACACACACACTGAACTCCATTCTGAGCCTTTTACCATCGCCAAACCGTTACAAACACTTTGAGGCAAGCTGTTATTTCCACCCACAACATGGAGATCCTCCCCCTCCCCAGTAAAGCCAAGCCTTTTGTTCGTGCACCGTTCAGTGATGGTGGCAAACTGCTTATTCCTCTGTCACTCACCGGTCAGACATGCCAGCTGAACGTCGGCCCCCAGCAGAACTTCTAGAGTGAAAGCCCCCCCTTACATGACAGTGATGTTATATGTAGAACACGGTCAGGCGAACGATGCTCCAAAGCGTTAGAGGAGGAGGAGGAGGAGGAGGACGTGGTGATGGTGAGGACTGCCCCTGACCAGTGGACCATAGGAGGGCCCGTCTCTGAAGTGTGCCCCCTGTGGTCCCAATCCTCCATAAGGTAGGGCCTGTCTGTTGTCGATGGCTGCACCCCGTGTGGCTCCGCTTTTCCCGGCCCAGCGGGAGAGGAACGCCACGTCAGTCCACTCCCATAGAAACCGGAGCGAGAGAGAAGGAGTCACTCAGCACGCCTCCACTTTTCTCCCCGCCGGTGTTCCCAAACCCCCCCGCCGCTTCAAGAAGACAACAGCCGCCCCGCTGTCGGGAAAACGTCTCCAAGGACGACCGTCGTTATGGCCGGTGGAGCGCGTGCTTTAGCGGCGCGTGGTGACACACACACACACACACTCACACACACACACACACACACACACACACACACACACACACACACACACACACTCCCCCACACACACACACACACACACACACACACACACACACACACACACACACACTCTCCCTGCTACCACTAGTCATCATCGTTCCTCGTTCGTGCACTGACTCACTTAACACACTCACACACACACACACACACACACACTCTCCCTCCCACACACACACACACACACACACACACACACACACTCTCCCACACACACACACACTCTCCCACACACACACACACACACACACACACTGTAGGGCTGCTATATGATGCTATGAGCCGTGGTAACCGAGCAAGGAGAACAGCACAGTCATATATTCTACTAGCGCTCTCCTGGGAGTCCCCCCCAACAACTCCCTTTTAGTCTCACTTGTTTTAATTATTCTTATTTCATTAGTTTGAGTGTGAGAGTCGCCTGGCACCGGGCTGCGTGTGTTGGAGCGCAGGCGGCTACTGTAATGAATGATTTTTTTTGGGGGGGGGAAATTGGTTTTACTTGAAGGAGGTGTCGTTATCTCTCCTCTCTCTCTCTCTCTCTCTTCCTCGCTACCTTTCCCGCTTCCTTTACTATCTGTCCTCCCTTTTGTTCCCTCTGTGGGTCTCTGTGTAACTGCTCTGGTTGTGGCGGTGTCACCTTGGTCCAGGCTGAAGGACACAGACCACGCCCGGGGCTCTGAGCCCTCCCCTCAGTTCAGCGCTAGGGGGGGGGGGGGTGGGGGGCTCAGCTTCAGCCCCACAGGCTTCTCTCCCAGACGCGGTCTCTACTAGTCTGGCATTCACGTGGTGCCTGGCTTTTTCTCCGTCTGCCTTTCTCTGTCAGAAATAGAGGAGTGTATTGCTAAGGTGAGAATTCTTTAATGTAACTACAGTCCTCCATCTTGCAATGCTAGGGCCCACTTTCCTAACGCCAGGTTTCTGTCTCAGGGTGGGTCCTGGAGGGTCTTTGTGTCTGACCTTTGACCCGTACCAACATCTAAAGTGGCGTGACACTCAGCGGCTCTCGCGCTCTCTTTCTCTCTCTCTCTCTCTCCCTCTCTCTCCATCCCTCCCTCCTTCCCTCGCTCTCTCTCTCTCTCTCTCTCTCTCTCTCTCTCCCCCTCATCTCTCTCTCTCACTCTCTCACTCTCTCTCTCCCTTTCTCTCTCTCCCTCTCGTTCTCCCTCCCTCTCTCGCCAGCCAGCTTACTGAATATTGGTGATCTTTGCCTCGCCCCGTTCCAATGCCAACCCGTTCGTTATTCAATCAGATACGCACCTCCCCCTCCAGACTCCAGTGCACCACTCAGCTCAAGGTAGCGCTGAAAAATGTCTTTCCTTCCTGTTGTTCCTGTCTCTCTCCGCCCCCGCTGAAATCAACCCGCGTTTCCCCCTCCGCTTCCGGCACGCTTGATTTGCTCTAATGTCAACGTAGCGACAGTCGGGCTCCAAGCTGAGCAAATGGCTCCTGCCTCTGTGGCGAGCCACTTACAGGGGCGTTTGGGAGGCTGCTCAGCCACCAGCTCAGCCCCTGGAGGGGGGGGGGGGGATCAAGCCCACCTGTGTGTGAGGCCCTACATCCATGTGTGAATTCCTCACAATCAACACAGATCATTAGACTCGCTGCTTCACTCTCAATGGGAAAGCGGGGAATGGAGATGGAGGGAGGGAGGGAGCAATCATGGAAAAGAGAGTAGCCACACATGCGGTCTCCATTGAGCCTCCAATGTTGTGGGCCGGTAATGGCTTTTCCTATTGCAACAGCAAAGATTCGGTGAAATGTGTGAGAGAGAGAACCGTTTGCGCGTGCATGCGTGCGTGCATGTGTGTGTGTTCATTTATGTGCCAGCCCATACTCACGTGTCTGTCAGAGTTTCCAGTTTGTTCTCTGCGTTAGTTTTGGTAGCGGTTGTCTTCCATGCGCGACTCACTGACACACACACACACACACACACACACACACACGTTCACACACACACACACACACACACACACGTTCACACTAACCACTGTGTTTTGGTTGTTCCTGGAACAGTGAATTAGCCCGTACCATTGGAACAGCTTTGTGGAGCCCGCTGAGTATTATTGCATTGGGCCTCGGGATGGCAAAGCAAAAGGTCACATGATTCACTGTTGTCAATTGCCTTCTTTTAAATTTTTTCTCTCTCTCTCTCTCTCCCCCCCCCCCTTCTTCTCTCCCTCCCCCTTCTCTCTCTCATTCCTTCTCTCTCTCTCTCTCTCTCTTCCCTTTCTCCTCTTTTTAGGCCTAATCGCTCGGTGTTCTGCACTGAGCATTCACAATGTAATTACATATGATTTACAAACAGCTGCCGTCATAATGGTGCATAAACAAATTACAGAACCAGACCAGAAAGAGATAGGAAACGCGTGCGCGTGTGCGCGTGCGTGCGTGCGTGTGTGTGTGAGAAAGACACAGAGAAAAGAGTGGGGCGCAGTGGGAGTAAATGAGTGAAGGAGAAAGAGAGGATGAGGCCCAGAATGAGAGAGATGTGAAAAGAGAGCGGGAGGCTTGGATCAGTCACAGCCGTTGATCTGTTTTTGGAACATTGCGTTGGCTCTCTTAGAGAGGGAGGGAGAAGGGGGGGGGGGGACGATGACACACAAAACATTTGGTCACCAGAGTCCTGTTTGTCCTCTCAGCGCGCACACACACACACACACACACACACACACTTCTACGTTTGTGTTTTCTGTAGAACTTAACACTTTCTTCCCTCTGTGCCTCGCTCTCTTAACTATCTCGTATTTTTCCTGCCTGTATCAGCTTCTCTCTCTCCCTCTCTCTACACCCTCTCCCCCTCTCTACACCGTCTCCCTCTCTCCCTCTCTCTACACCCTCTCCTGGCCACTTTCAGCCTCAATCTATAGCATGGTGCGAGTGGGATCTCTTAAACCTCCATTAGATTTCTGTAGGCGTGTGAACTTCCCACCCCGCTGCCTATATCTGTACAATCCACACCACTCTGCCTACCTATGTGTTTGAATCTCCCTTTCTCTCTCTCTCTCTCCCTCTCTCTCTCTGTCGTTGGGGGAGTAAATTATTTGCGTGAAAGTTCGCTGACGTCAGATGTACAGTTAGAGCTTTACACAGTGTTCCATGTTCAGGTACGTATCCCTGCAAGCTGTGCAGGTTATGAAGAGTTCATCTGTGTACTGTTAGCGTGGGGGGGGGGGGGGGGGGGCTGTTTTATCTTGGGGTTGAACCGTGTGTGTGTGTGTGTGTGTGTGTGTGTGTGTGTGTGTGTGTGTGTGTGTGTGTGTGCGTGTGTGCGCGTGCGTCCTCGTGTGCGCGTGCGTCCTCGTAGTGTCTAGTGCTGGCACTGCAGGCTGGGTTGTGTGTGTGTGTTAGAGAGGGGGGGTTCAGCAAAGCTCTCCCCTCCCAGCACCGGGTCACCCTGGGCCAAGGTGTTGGCACCAGCATACTGCGGAGGACTGAGGAGAGACTACCACACATACATTATGTGTTACATAATGGAGAGGAGGAGCACACACACACACGGACACAGAGGGGAGAAATGTGTGGGTGTTAGGAGGCTTCAGGTTGACCACTACATGAAGATGCCACTCGAGATGGGGAAAGATGCAGCTTCTGTGGGTGGGTTACGTTGTTAAACAGGAGGGATGGTGTGTGTGTGTGTGTGTGTGTGTGTGTGTGTGTGTGTGTGTGTGTGTGTGTGTGTGCGCGTGTGCGTGTGAGATCTAGTTGAGTCAGTCTTCTCTTACTGCCCCCTCCTACCATCTACACAGTGTGTTGCCTTGCTGTTGACTTGGTTGGAGCCTGGGTCCCTCATTCTAAATAAAAATAGTACTGAAATAATACTTACTTATAAAACACAACTCCTACATGAACAGGTTGTCCCCAGCCTGTCCGTCTGCACGTAGTCTACCGGTGTAAACAGCCCACTGTGTACAAAAGGATCAGACATGGAGAAGTGTTTCTCTGTTGTGATCCAGGGCCGCGGCCATATTGAATCATCCACTAACCGCAGTGTGACCCTAACCCTCTCAAATGGCCGGGCAGCGCGTCTGCGTGCGCGTCCAGACCTCGGGGTGACTCCGGTAAGGGAAAAGCAGATGCTCCAAACAGCCGCTCAGCAGACCACCACCCACCCACCCAGCAGACCACCACCCACCCAGCAGACCACCACCCACCCACCCGACCATGCGGAGCCTTGGCAAGAGTGAGAGAAGCCCAAGCTGCAGTGCCTCCTTCCAGGCCTTAGCGGTGGACGGGGGGGTGGGGGGGTGGGGGGGTAGCCTCCAGTCCACCCTCCAGCTCGGTCCGTTCCACATACATTAGATGCCCTCTGATATTAATTAGTCCAAATGAAGCGTCTCTATGAAATATGCATTCACGTATGCATTATTTACCCCTGCATATTATATACG
>JAPMUY010008379.1:42500-66117 GCA_026901105.3 Galaxias olidus | reverse complement strand
ACCACAACATTCCAAACAGCGTGCTATGGCTGATCCATAACCACAACATTCCAAACGCTGCTATGGCTGATCCATAACCACAACATTCCAAACGCTGCTATGGCAACACACACCACAACATTCCAAACGCTGCTATGGCTGATCCATAACCACAACATTCCAAACGCTGCTATGGCAACACATACCACAACATTCCAAACGCTGCTATGGCATATCCATAACCACAACATTCCAAACGCTATAGCTGATCCATAACCACAACATTCCAAACGCTGCTATGGCATATCCATAACCACAACATTCCAAACGCTGCTATAGCTGATCCATAACCACAACATTCCAAACGCTGCTATAGCTGATCCATAACCACAACATTCCAAACGCTGCTATAGCTGATCCATAACCACAACATTCCAAACGCTGCTATGGCTGATCCATAACCACAACATTCCAAACGCTGCTATAGCTGATCCATAACCACAACATTCCAAACGCTGCTATGGCTGATCCATAACCACAACATTCCAAACGCTGCTATAGCAACACATACCACAACATTCCAAACGCTGCTATGGCTGATCCATAACCACAACATTCCAAACGCTGCTATAGCTGATCCATAACCACAACATTCCAAACGCTGCTATAGCAACACATACCACAACATTCCAAACGCTGCTATGGCTGATCCATAACCACAACATTCCAAACGCTGCTATGGCTGATCCATAACCACAACATTCCAAACGCTGCCATGGCATATCCATAACCACAACATTCCAAACGCTGCTATGGCTGATCCATAACCACAACATTCCAAACGCTGCTATGGCATATCCATAACCACAACATTCCAAACGCTGCTATGGCTGATCCATAACCACAACATTCCAAACGCTGCTATGGCTGATCCATAACCACAACATTCCAAACGCTGCTATGGCTGATCCATAACCACAACATTTCAAACGCTGCTATGGCTGATCCATAACCACAACATTCCAAACGCTGCTATGGCTGATCCATAACCACAACATTCCAAACGCTGCTATGGCTGATCCATAACCACAACATTCCAAACGCTGCTATGGCATATCCATAACCACACTATTCCAAACGCTGCTATGGCTGATCCATAACCACAACATTCCAAACGCTGCTATGGCTGATCCGTAACCACAACATTCCAAACGCTGCTATGGCTGATCCATAACCACAACATTCCAAACGCTGCTATGGCATATCCATAACCACAACATTTCAAACGTTGCAATGGCATATCCATAACCACAACATTCCAAACGCTGCTATGGCTGATCCGTAACCACAACATTCCAAACGCTGCTATGGCTGATCCATAACCACAACATTCCAAACGCTGCTATGGCTGATCCATAACCACAACATTCCAAACGCTGCTATGGCTGATCCATAACCACAACATTCCAAATGCTGCTATGGCTGATCCATAACCACAACATTCCAAACGCTGCTATGGCTGATCCATAACCACAACATTCCAAATGCTGCTATGGCTGATCCATAACCACAACATTCCAAACGCTCCTATGGCTGATCCATAACCACACTATTCCAAACGCTGCTATGGCTGATCCATAACCACACCATTCCAAACGCTGCTATGGCTGATCCATAACCACAACATTCCAAACGCTGCTATGGCTGATCCGTAACCACAACATTCCAAACGCTGCTATGGCTGATCCATAACCACAACATTCCAAACGCTGCTATGGCATATCCGTAACCACAACATTCCAAACGCTGCTATAGCTGATCCATAACCACAACATTCCAAACGCTGCTATGCCTGATCCATAACCACAACATTCCAAACGCTGCTATGGCTGATCCATAACCACAACATTCCAAACGCTGCTATGGCTGATCCATAACCACAACATTCCAAACGCTGCTATGGCTGATCCATAACCACAACATTCCAAACGCTGCTATAGCTGATCCATAACCACAACATTCCAAATGCTGCTATAGCTGATCCGTAACCACAACATTCCAAACGCTGCTATGGCTGATCCATAACCACAACATTTCAAACGCTGCTATGGCTGATCCATAACCACAACATTTCAAACGCTGCTATGGCTGATCCATAACCACAACATTCCAAACGTTGCTATAGCTGATCCATAACCACAACATTCCAAACGCTGCTATGGCTGATCCATAACCACAACATTCCAAACGCTGCTATGGCATATCCATAACCACAACATTCCAAACGCTGCTATGGCATATCCATAACCACAACATTTCAAACGTTGCTATGGCATATCCATAACCACAACATTCCAAACGCTGCTATGGCTGATCCATAACCACAACATTCCAAACGCTGCTATGGCTGATCCATAACCACAACATTCCAAACGCTGCTATAGCTGATCCGCTAACCACAACATTCCAAATGCTGCTATAGCTGATCCGTAACCACAACATTCCAAACGCTGCTATGGCTGATCCATAACCACAACATTTCAAACGCTGCTATGGCTGATCCATAACCACAACATTTCAAACGCTGCTATAGCTGATCCATAACCACAACATTCCAAACGCTGCTATGGCATATCCATAACCACAACATTCCAAACGCTGCTATGGCTGATCCATAACCACAACTTTCCATTCCAAACGCTGCTATAGCTGATCCGTAACCACAACATTCCAAACGCTGCTATGGCTGATCCATAACCACAACATTCCAAACGCTGCTATGGCTGATCCGTAACCACAACATTCCAAACGCTGCTATGGCTGATCCATAACCACAACATTCCATGATTTTATCACAGAAAATTCAAAACACATTCCATCAAACACACACACACACACACACACACACACACACACACACCACGCACATGGACCACACGCCACACACTGCACACACGCACCCCACACACACCACCCCACACACACCACCTTCACACACACACATAGCAGACACACACACACACACAAACAGACGGTATGACGCGCGTAACACCTCTGTCGCTTCACACTCTTCCTCTCCGTCATTCCAACATGCTCACCTCCTCTTCTCTCAAACCGACACGACAGCAGTCGGCTTATGGCTGTGATTATGAGAGCTCAACTCCTCTTCCTCTCAAGCCGACATGACAGCAGTGAACGTAGGTGCTTCGAGGAAGCTCAACTCCTCTTCCTCTCAAACCGACATGACAGCAGTGAAGCATGGCCGTGTTTATGAGGAAGCTCAACTCCTCTTCCTCTCAAACCGACACGACAGCAGTGAAGCATGGCCGTGTTTATGAGGAAGCTCAGCTCCTCTTCCTCTCAAACCGACACGGCAGCAGTGAAGCATGGCCGTGATTATGAGGAAGCTCAACTCCTCTTCCTCTCAAACCGACACGACAGCAGTGAAGCATGGCCGTGATTATGAGGAAGCTCAACTCCTCTTCCTCTCAAACCGACACGACAGCAGTGAAGCATGGCCGTGTTTATGAGGAAGCTCAACTCCTCTTCCTCTCAAACCGACACGACAGCAGTGAAGCATGGCCGTGTTTATGAGGAAGCTCAGCTCCTCTTCCTCTCAAACCGACACGACAGCAGTGAAGCATGGCTGTGATTATGAGGCAGTGAAGCATGGCTGTGAAGAGGACAAGACAGCAAGGCGTCACGGCGCAGGGGTCAGAGGTCAGAGGTCACAGTGCCAATGGCAGCCAACCAGCCATCTAGACATGGGGGGGGGGGGGGACAGACGGATGGACGCAGGGCAAGGCAGTCTGGGAGACGGAGTTGTTTAAAGACGCCATGCAGTCCTGATCCACGTTGATTTATTTTATTTATTTATTTTATTTAGTTTTTTTAGTCGCACACAGCTGTCCCAGCATGAAGAGTGTTTGAATTGATTGAGTGGTGATAATATTTCACTGGTTGAGTCTTTGAATCACTTTGGTTGAGTCTTTGAATCACCTCGATTACCAGTATCTATCTGGGTGTGTGTTTCAATCACTTCAATCACTGCCTCGCTGGGGGCTTGTTAGCATGATATTAATGTGTCGTAATGCATACATATTAATATAATGTTAGTGTTTTGGTATTGATGTAATGTTAATGTATAAATATTAATGTATTATAATGTATACATATTAATATAATGTTAGTGTTTTGATGTTAATATAATGTTAGTGTTTTGGTATTGATGTAATGTTAATGTGTAAATATTAATGTATTATAATGTATACATATTAATATAATGTTAGTGTTTTGGTATTGATGTAATGTTAATGTATAAATATTAATGTATTATAATGTATACATATTAATATAATGTTAGTGTTTTGATGTTAATATAATGTTAGTGTTTTGATGTTGATGTAATGTTAATGTATAAATATTAATGTATTATAATGTATTCATATTAATATAGTGTTAGTGTTTTGATGTTGATGTAATGTTAATATATAGATCTAAATGTATTTTAATGCATAGATATTAATATAATGTTATGGTGATGTATTAGTAACATTCATATATTGTTAATGTATTGATATTCATATAATTGTAATCTATTGGTGTTAATGTATGGTGATGTATATATTAATAATGTAATGTTAATGTATTGATATTAATATAATGTTAATGTATATATATTTATGTAATATTAGTATAATGTTAATGTATTGATATTTATGCAATATTAATATAATGTTAATGTATTTATTATTAATATAATATTAATATAATGTTAATGTATTGATATTAATGTATTGAATGCATGTTTTTTTCAATATCATGGTAATGTGTTGATGTTTATATAATATGAATATAATGTTAATGTTTTGATGAATGTAATAATATTAATATTATATATATATATATATACTGTTAATGTTTAGATATTAATATAATGTTAATGTAGTGATGTTTAGGTAATATGAATATAATGTTAATGCATTGATATGAATGTGATAATGTTAATGCATTGTGCTGTACGTGTAAACATCACATCCATATGACATAGACAGCAGCCATTGGCTGGTGAGAGAGGAATGATCAGAGGAGGAGAGGAGAGGATGGATGGATGGAGGGTGGGAGGATGGAGGAGAAGAAAGAGGAGAGAGGAGAGGAGATGAAGAGGACTAGGATGGAGGGATCAAGAAAGAGAAGACGAGAGATGGCGAGAGAGAGAGCGATAGGAGGAGGAGGAGGAGGAGGAGAAGAAGAGAAGAGAGGAGGCGTGGCTGTCAGCGGTGGAGATGTGAGGTGTCGCGTGTCGCGTGACTCACCTATTTTAGTCACATGGGGTTAGAGGTCAGAGTGGAAAGGTCACGATGTTACCAAAGAAACATGACCTGACACGGTCACGCACCTATATGACAAAGGTCGCAGTGGAGCGGTTACATGTCCAGTTCGAAGGTTACCGATCAACTCTGTACGTCAAGGGATCGGGGGTCGTTTTAGTTCTAGTTCTGTGTCCTCAAAATGACACCACAGCATTATTCTCTTTACCTAAACGTGTGTGTGTGTGTGTGTCTGTGTATCTGTGTATCTCTGTGTGTATGTGTCTGTGGGTGATGTGTTTGTGTGTGTGTGTGTGTGTGTGTGTGTGTGTGTGTGTGTGTGTGTGTGTGTGTTTGGTATTCGCAGTACATTATATATATGTGAGGCTGTTTGTTTACCTAAACGTGTGTGTGTGTGTGTGTGTGTGTGTGTGTGTGTGTGTGTGTGTGTGTGTGTGTGTGTGTTTGTTTGGTATTTGCAGTACATTATAAATATGTGAGGCTCTTTGTTTACCTAAACGCGCGCGCGCGTGTGTGCGTGCGTGCGTGCGTGCGTGCGTGCGTGCGTGCGTGCGTGCGTGCGTGCGTGCGTGCGTGCGTGCGTGCGTGTGTTTGTTTGGTATTCGCAGTACATTATAAATATGTGAAGCTCTTTGTTTACCTAAACGCGTGCGTGTCTGTGTCTGTGTGTGTGTGTGTGTGTGTGTGTGTGTGTGTGTGTGTGTGTGTGTGTGTGTGCCTGCCTGCTTAGCTTCCACAGTTCATTATGTATATGTATGTAAATAGCGTGCTGTGTTCTATCTGGGGCTGGGATGTGAGAAAGAGTCTTTTCTCTCATAATTAGCATTGAGCTCTCCTCTTAGATGTTGACTGTAGCTGTGTTAGCGCTCGGCGCCTTAGGTGCTAATCTCCCTATAAATTACTGCAACACCACTTCATTTTAATTTGATTCTGTTTGACTGCCTGCGTGTATGTGTGCGTGTGTGTGTTGGGGAGGGGGGGGTTCTGTGTGTGTGTGTGTGTGTGTGTGTGTGTGTGTGTGTGTGTGTGTGTGTGTGTGTGTGTGCGCGTGCGCGTGCGCGCACACACGCGCTCACACGCACGTTCAGGGCCTTCAATTTAAATTCATAGCAGGGGAAAAAAGTTGGTCCACTTGTTTTCTTTTTCCTGTTGTGATGGGAGTTTTGGATGCGTGTGTGTCCCTGGTTGTGTGTAGGACCCGATGAGGTTGTGATTCGGCTCCATGTTTAATGCATAGACTGCTCACCTCATACATATCCCTCCGCCTGTAATCATCTTGTTACGTCTTTGGAACATGATTTACATTTTCTCAAGTGTAAAATGACTTGGCGAGTAAAATTACTTCTCTCCTCTCCATCTCCTTCTATCCTTCTCTCCTTTCCTTCTCTCCTCCCCTTCTCCTTCCCCATCTCTCCTCTCCATCTCCTTCTATCCTTCTCTCCTTTTCTTCTTTTCTTATCTCCTCCCTTTGTTACATCCTTCTCTCTCTCTGTCTCTTTCTCTCTCTCTTTCTCTGTCTCTCTGTCTCTCTCTGTCTCTTTCTCTCTCTCTTTCTCTGTCTCTCTCTCTCTCTCTCTCTCTCTCTCTCTCTCTCTCTCTCTCTCTCTCTCTCTTTGTCTCCCTCTCTCTCTCTCTCTTTCTCTCTCTTTCTATCTCTCTCGCTCTCTCCCCCTCTCTCTCCTCTACTACTGTGTCATCTATTCCATGTTTCTCCTCATCCTCCTTTTCCCCTCTGTCTACTCTTCCTACCCTTCCTCTTCCTCCTCTTCCTCCTCCTCCTCCAGACGGAGTATTTCAGCTGCGTTGCCACGGTGTTGTACAGTCGTAAGGAGAGCAGTCTGTACCGTGCCTGTCCGTCTGCAGACTGCTTTAAGAAAGTGCTGGAGCAACAGGACGGACTCTACCACTGTGAGAGGTGTGACCGCCAGACGGCCCACTTCAAGTACAGATTCATTCTCTCTGTAAGTAGACTATACTTCAAATACAGACTCACTCTCTCTGTAAGTAGACTATACTTCAAATACAGACTCACTCTCTCTGTAAGTACAGACTCATTCTCTCTGTAAGTAGACTATACTTCAAATACAGACTCATTCTCTCTGTAAGTAGACTATACTTCAAATACAGACTCACTCTCTCTGTAGGTACAGACTCATTCTCTCTGTAAGTAGACTTTACTTCAAATACAGACTCACTCTCTCTGTAAGTAGACTATACTTCAAATACAGACTCATACTCTCTGTAAGTAGACTTCAAGTACAGACTCATTCTCTCTGTAAGTAGACTCTACTTCAAATACAGACTCATTCTCTCTGTAAGTAGACTATACTTCAAATACAGACTCATTCTCTCTGTAAGTAGACTTCAAGTACAGACTCATTCTCTCTGTAAGTACAGACTCATTCTCTGTAAGTAGACTATACTTCAAATACAGACTCACTCTCTCTGTAAGTAGACTATACTTCAAATAGAGACTCATTCTCTCTGAAAGTAGACTTCAACTACAGACTCATTCTCTCTGTAAGTAGACTTCAAATACAGACTCATTCTCTCTGTAAGTAGACTATACTTCAACTACAGACTCATTCTCTCTGTAAGTAGACTATACTTCAAATAGAGACTCATACTCTGTAAGTAGACTAGACTTCATATACAGACCTATTCTCTCTGTAAGTAGACTATACTTCAACTACAGACTATACTCTCTGTAAGTAGACTAGACTTCAAATAGAGACTCATACTCTGTAAGTAGACTAGACTTCAACTATAGACTCCTACTCTCTGTGAGTAGACATCAACTACAGACTCATACTCTGTAAGTAGACTATGATAACAGACTCCGCTTTAAATACAGACTCGTACTCTCTTTAAGTATACTTTACTTCAAATGCAGACTCGTACTCTCTGTAAGTAGACTATACTTCAAGTACAGACTCATTCTCTCTGTAAGTAGACTATACTCCAAATACAGACTCATTCTCTCTGTAAGTAGACTATACTTCAAGTACAAACTCATTCTCTCTGTAAGTAGACTTCAAATACAGACTCATTCTCTCTGTAAGTAGACTATACTTCAACTACAGATTCACTCTCTCTGTAAGGAGACTATACTTCAATTACAGATTCACTCTCTCTGTAAGTAGACTATACTTCAAATACAGACTCATTCTCTCTGTAAGTAGACTTCGAGTACAGACTCATTCTCTCTGTAAGTAGACTTCAAATACAAACTCATACGTTGTAAGTAGACTAGACTTCAAATACAAACTCATACTCTGTAAGTAGACTAGACTTCAACTACAGACTCATTCTCTCTATAAGTAGACTATACTTCAACTACAGACTATACTCTCTGTAAGTAGACTAGACTTCAAATAGAGACTCCTACTCTCTTTAAGTATACTATACTTCAAATACGAACTCATGCTCTCTGTAAGTAGACTTCAAATACAGACTCTAATCAGACTATTTTAATCACAGACTCACACAGACTGTAATGTGTCAATAAGTAGCTTTAAATGAATGCAATAATCTTTTGAACTGTTAGCATGTATACAATATATATACACACACACACTTAGCATGCTGCCCCTCTCCCTGACACGCTTGGTGCCGTGTGAACTCCCTGATCCCAGGTTAACATCGCGGACTACGGGGCAAACCAGTGGGTCACCTGCTTCCAGGAGACTGCCCAGAGCCTGCTGGGTCAAAGTGCAGACGCACTGGGACACCTCCGAGAGACAGTGAGGGACACACACACACACACACACACAGAGTGAACACACACACACACACACACACACACACACACACAGAGTGACACACACACACACACACACACACACACACACACACACACACACACACACACACACACAGACACAGACACAGACACAGACACAGACACAGACACAGACACACAGACACACAGACACAGCCACACACACACACACACACACACACACACACACACAGAGTGAACACACTCACACACACACACACACACAGAGTACACACATACACACGCACACACAAACACAGAGGGAACACACACAAACACGCACACACACACACAGAGTGAACACACGCACACACACACACACACACAGAGTGAACACGCACACAGAGTGCACACACACACACACACACACACACACACACACACACACACACACACACACACACACACACACAGAGTGAACACACACACACACACACACACACACACACACACAC
Organism: Galaxias olidus; assembly: GCA_026901105.3. Lineage (NCBI taxonomy): Eukaryota > Metazoa > Chordata > Actinopteri > Galaxiiformes > Galaxiidae > Galaxias > Galaxias olidus. The sequence goes on along the minus strand of JAPMUY010008379.1, from coordinate 56,572 downwards.
ACACACACAGAGTGAACACACACACAAACACACACACACACAGATATAGAGGGAACACACACACACACACAGAGTGAACACGCACACACACACACACACACACACACACACACACACACACACACACACACACACACAGAGTGAACACACACACACATACACAGTGAACACACACATCAAGACAGGGACACACTGACAGACTGTCACACAGACACACACACATGCACACTCTGACACAGACACATGCACACCCTCACACAGACACATATGAAAACACAGCCTGTCATCACAGCAGACGTCAACGTTGTAATTGGATATTTTGTGAGCAGGACGAGGATGCGTTTGATGAAGTGTTTCAACGGGCCAACTTCAAAACCCTCGTCTTCCGAAACAGGATCAAACTGGAAACGTACAACGTAAGTACAATAGAACAGGAAGACATGAACTAGAACACAATAGAACACAATAGAACAGTAACACATGGACTAGATCACAATAGATCACAATAGAGCAGTAACGTATGGACTAGAACACAATAGAACAGTAACACATGGACTACATCACAGTAGAACAGTAACATAAGGACTAGAACACAATAGAACAGTAACATATGGACTAGAACACAATATAACACAATAGAACAGGAACACATGTACTAGAACACAATAGAACAGGAAAACATGTACTAGAACACAATAGAACACAATAGAACAGGAACATATGGACTAGAACACAACAAGGAGGTGTATGTGAAGTACAGGAATGCATTGAGTCTTGTTACGCACATATTGAAATTGAAAGCCCCCCCCCCCCCCCCCCCCCGACAAAATCAATGCAAAATATAGAACATGGATGGTGGCATCTGCTTTAACTCCTATCTCCTTATCAGTCATGCTATGATACACTTCAGTATATCATCATCATAATAAATATGTGTGCGACGCACATTCATGAATGCACAGCATGGATACATAGGGAGGTTAGGGTCTTCAGACCTCTGGAATGTGAGTGTGGAGGATGAGTATGAGGGCTAGGGGATGAGTAGGAGGACTAGGGGATAGGTAGGAGGACTAGGAGATGAGTAGGAGGACTAGGAGATGAGTAGGAGGACTAGGGGATGAGTAGGAGGACTAGGAGATGAGTAGGAGGACTAGGAGATGAGTAGGAGGACTAGGGGATGAGTAGGAGGACTAGGGGATGAGTAGGAGGACTAGGAGATGAGTAGGAGGATTAGGGGATGAGTAGGAGGACTAGGAGATGAGTAGGAGGACTAGGGGATGAGTAGGAGGACTAGGAGATGAGTAGAAGGACTAGGAGATGAGTAGGAGGATTAGGGGATGAGTAGGAGGACTAGGGGATGAGTAGGAGGACTAGGAGATGAGTAGGAGGATTAGGGGATGAGTAGGAGGACTAGGAGATGAGTAGGAGGACTAGGGGATGAGTAGGAGGACTAGGAGATGAGTAGAAGGACTAGGAGATGAGTAGGAGGATTAGGGGATGATAGGAGGACTAGGGGATGAGTAGGAGGACTAGGAGATGAGTAGGAGGATTAGGGGATGAGTAGGAGGACTAGGGGATGAGTAGGAGGACTAGGAGATGAGTAGGAGGATTAGGGGATGAGTATGAGGACTAGGAGATGACTAGGAGGACTAGGAGATGAGTAGGAGGACTAGGGGATGAGTATGAGGACTAGGGGATGAGTATGAGGACTAGGGGATGAGTAGGAGAACTAGGAGATGACTAGGAGGACTAGGGGATGAGTAGGAGGACTAGGGGATGAGTATGAGGACTAGGGGATGAGTAGGAGGACTAGGGGATGAGTAGGAGGACTAGGGGATGAGTATGAGAAGTAGGGGATGAGTAGGACGACTAGGGTATGAGTAGGAGGACTAGGGGATGAGAATGAGGACTAGGGGATCAGTAGGAGGACTAGGGGATGAGTAGGAGGACTAGGGGATGAGTAGGAGGACTAGGGGATGAGTAGGAGGACTAGGGGATGAGTAGGAGAGGAGGAGGACTGTGTTCTGAAGATTAGTCTGGCCAACGACAAACTTCCAGAGAGAGGAAGAGGACGAGCCGTGCCTCCTCTTTATCATGGAAGAAGATCATAGAGGACAGAGTGATCAGAAAGAGAACAGTCACACACACACACACACCACACACACACACCACACACAAAGGACACACACAACAACAACCATCACCACAACAACAACCACCACAACAACAACCCCCACCACAACAACAACCACCACCACAACAACCACCACAACAACCACCACAACAACAACCACCACAACAACAACCCCCACCACAACAACAACCACCACCAAAACAACCACCACCACAACAACCACCACAACAACAACCCCCAGCACAACAACAACCACAACAACAACCACCACAACCACCACAACAACCACCACAACAACAACCACCACAACAACTACCACCACCACAACAACAACCACCACAACAACAACCACCACAACAACAACCACCACCACAACAACAACCACCACAACAACAACCCCCACCACAACAACAACCACCACCACAACAACCACCACAACAACAACCACCACCACAACAACAACCACCACAACAACAACCCCCACCACAACAACCACCACAACAACTACCACCACAACAACAACCCCCACCACAACAACAACCACCACCACAACAACCACCACCACCACCACCACAACAACCACCACCACCACAACAACCACCACCACAACACCACAACAACCCCCACCACAACAACAACCACAACAACAACCACAACAACAACCACAACAACAACCACCACAATAACAACAACCTGTAACAACAAAGACGCTCTGCGATTCATTCCTCCAGATCAGCCACACATTAGCCTTTGTAATTGTCTCGTCTAATCCTAATGAGCTTTGATTAAGGAGTGACTAATTGCCTGCCAATGCTAGGCGGTCCTTAGAGGCTGCTGCTTTGGCTGAGGGGCAGCGAGTGGTCTGTGGCTCCGCTACTCTCAGTGCTATCTCACACACTCTGAGAAAAACTCCTGGTGACGGTGGTAATAAATGTATGCATGGATATTATATGAATACATTAAATATTACTTTGTATATCATAAAGGAATTTTTGAATTTTTTTTCAAATATGTTGTTAGTGAAAATCAGTGTAGAGGCAATAACAACTGCTGTTGTGGTCTGAAAGTAGCCAACTTAATATCATAGAGAATGTAATATTTGATGCTGTGTTGTTGGAACAGTTTTAGGCTTAACTTAACGTAATATTTGATGTTGTGTTGTTGGAACAGTTTTAGGCTTAACTTAACGTAATATTTGATGCTGTGTTGTTGGAACAGTTTTAGGATTGTAAAACGTTCTTCTCACCACGTAAGAAGGCCAGTGTGTTTGTCAGGTCACTGTAGATTACAGAGCAGAGCTATCGGGTTTGTCTCCTGATAGAGCAGGTACACATTAAAACAAGAGAACTGTCCTGTTTATAGAAACACAGGTACACATTCAAACAAGAGAACTGTCCTGTTTGTAGAAACACAGATACACACTAAAACAAGAGAACTGTCCTGTTTGTAGAAACACAGATACACATTAAAACAAGAGAACTGTCCTGTTTGTAGAAACACAGTTACACACTAAAACAAGAGAACTGTCCTGTTTGTAGAAACACAGTTACACACTAAAACAAGAGAACTGTCCTGTTTGTAGAAACACAGATACACACTAAAACAAGAGAACTGTCCTGTTTGTAGAAACACAGATACACACTAAAACAAGAGCGATAGACCAAAAACAGAGATACACATTGAAACAAGAGAGAGACCAGAAACACAGATACACATTCAAACAGGAGCCTGTCCTTTGAGCAGAAACACAGATACACATTGAAACAAGAGAGAGACCAGAAACACAGATACACATTAAAACAGGAGCCTGTCCTTTGAGCAGAAACACAGATACACATTAAAACAGGAGCCTGTCCTTTGAGCAGAAACACAGATACACATTAAAACAGGAGACCTGTCCAAAGAGCAGAAACACAGATACACATTAAAACAGGAGCCTGTCCTTTGAGCAGAAACACAGATACACATTAAAACAGGAGACCTGTCCAAAGAGCAGAAACACAGATACACATTAAAACAGGAGACCTGTCCTAAGAGCAGAAACACAGATACACATTAAAACAGAAGACCTGTCCAAAGAGCAGAAACACAGATACACATTAAAACAGGAGACCTGTCCTAAGAGCAGAAACACATTTCAGAACATTTCAGTGAAACAAGAGAGCAGGGATTTCCCACGTCGTGATCACAGCTGGGACACGTAGGCGCGTCCGTCACACACACACACACACACACATACACACACACACACACACACACACACACACACACACTAGTAGGAGCGATGCTGGTTAAACCCGATGGTTTGGGTTGCTAAGCAACAGCAGCTAATTGAGCGAGTTAGCGGTAGGTTTTTTCGAACGGTGACGTGTTCTTTTTACTTCATAAAGGGTTCAATCAAAATCATATTTTTTGATGAAGAATGTTCAAAGTTTGTGTAAGTTGTCATACTACAGTGCAGTGCAATCACAAGGTCATGTAAACCCACCCGCTCCGTAGTTTTCCACAATAATAAAGCATACAAGAGCATTACAGTTATGAAATGAAAAAATGACAAAACGATTCGCTTTTTGTTTGTTAGTGAAAGTGATGAGGCTTTTTGTCTCTCCCACTAAGCTCACAGATTGTGTCTAGAACCATCACAGTGTGCTACTGATCTTTGATAAATCTTTCTCTCTCTCTCCTCTCTCTCTCCTCCTAGCCACTGGAGGGTTTTCTCCATTAGAGGGAAGCTGCTCTGACCTCAAAGGCCTCTCAGCTTGCTTCTTCAGATCACAAACTAACTTTAGATTTGCTGCTTAAACTTTCATCTGCTAGTCTGGAAGAAAGTAGAGAACTTAGCGTATGTGTGTCTGTGTGTGTGTGTGTGTGTGTGTTTATGTGTGTGTTTGTGTCTGTGTTCTCTCTCTCTCTCTCTCCTTCCTCTGCACTCTCTCTCTCTATGCTGTCATCCCTCTCTCTCTCTCTCTCTCTCTCTCCACTTGCACTATCACCTTGCTTTCTCTCTCTCTCTCTCTCTCTCCTCTTGCACTATCACCTTGCTTTCGCTCTCTCCATGTTGTTCCGACAACAGGAGTCTGGGGATACAAGACGGGCTTGTACTTCTGTGTGTGTGTGTGTGTGTGTGTGTGTGTGTGTGTGTGTGTGTGTGTGTGTGTGTGTGTGTGTGTGTGTGTGTGTGTGTGTGTGTGTGTGTGTGTGTGTGGCTGTGTGTGTGTGTGTGTGTGTGTGGCTGTGTGTGTGTGTGTGTGTGTGTGTGTGTGTCTGGCTGGCTGGCTGGCTGTCTGTGTGTGTGTGTGTGTGTGTGTGTGTGTCTGGCTGTCTAGCTGTGTTGGCATCCACTCCTTATGGTTTGCAAACACAGGAGGTGTGTGTGTCTGTGTATCTCTGACGGTGGGGGGGGGGAATGGTGTTGGCATGCTTTCGCTTAAATTAATGCTAACACAGGAGGTGTGTGTGTGTGTCTGCATGTTTGTGTGTTGGCGTGATTTCTCTTTAATGAATGCTAACCCAGCGGTTCTGTGAGGGGCCAGTATGGTGTGTGTGTGTGTGTGTGTGTGGAGCCAGTGTGTGTGTGTGTGTGTGGTGCCAGCATGGTGTGTGTGTGTGTGTGTGTGTGTGTGTGTGTGTATCTGTCTGTGTCTGTATCTAGATCAGGTGCTGAAGGTGGGAGTGTGTGTGTGTGTGTGTGTGTGTGTGTGTGTGTGTGTGTGTGTGTGGAGCCAGCATGGTGTGTGTGTGTGTGTGTGTGTGTGTGTGTGTGTGTGGAGCCAGCATGGTGTGTGTGTGTGTGTGTGTGTGTGTGTGTGTGTGTGTGTGTGTGTGTGTGTGTGTGTGTGTGGAGCCAACATGGTGTGTGTGTGTGTGTGTGTGTGTGTGTGTGTGTGTGTGTGTGTGTGTGTGTGTGTGTGTGTGTGTGTGTGTGTGTGTGTGTGTGTGTGTGTGTGTGTGTGTGTGTGTGTGTGATCCAGGCGGGGGGACGTCAAATGGAAAGAGCCTCTGGTGTCACAGCGTGTGGCCTCTTTGAAGAGCGTTGTTATTAAATTAGTTTTCCTCGTCTGTCAAGTGTCTCTCTCTCTCTCTCACACACACACACACACACACACACACACATAGCGAGTCTTAGTTAATTAGCCTGCGGTCCTAAATCCCAAGGAGAAAAAGCGGGGAGTTGTATCTGGTTAAACGGGAACGCTATGGGATTCCTGCTGCTAGTGTACGTTCCTCTAACTGAATGGTTAATGGTAGGACTGATGGAGCAGGGTTAGCCCCGGTGAATGTTACCCAGGTTTGGTTGCCGAAGGGGCAGGGTCAGCCTGTAGAGAGACCCTCTGATTGTCAAACAAGCTGGAGGACAAACCATCAGTGTCAAATTAAAATGGTCAAACTGTAGTGTTCACCCCCCAAAACACTTTGTTTTCAGTACATCTTCAAACTACACGCAAGAAAGACATTCTACACCCCACAGTCTCCGTTTGATACTGTTGTTCATTATGTATATATATATAAATATATGTTCATTGTGTATATCATAACTGTTAACCGATTGTATCTCTTTATTTATTAGTAAATAATAGTTTTAAACATCACATGAGGGATAACATTCAGATGACATTCAATACTGGATCAGTATTTAGTTGTGAGTTTAGCTAGTATCGAGGGTTTTAAACATGTTTAAGCTGACACTCGATCAGTATTTAGTTGTGAGTTTAGCTAGTATCGAGGGTTTTAAACATGTTTAAGCTGACACTGGATCAGTATTTAGTTGTGAGTTTAGCCAGTATCGAGGGTTTACAACATGGCCACAGAATGTTTGTTCCAGTGATGTGCGCTCCGCTCTGCTCGCTGTTTTTCTTTAAGGAGGAGAGCCGTTTGAAGGCCACAGTGATGGACATCAAACCAGTGGACCACAGAGAGTACAGCCGGAGACTCATCAACAACATCAGGAAAATGGCTGCCTAGAACCCGCTATACCACTCAACAAAATGGCTGTCCAGGACCCGCTATACCACTCAACAAAATGGCTGTCCAGGACCCGCTATGCCACTCAACAAAATGGCTGCCCAGGAAGCACTGCGACTCAAAACGATCGCCTGGACGACACCTTGAGATCCATCAACAGTTATATAAAAAAGAGAGGAGAAGAAAGGGATGTTCTCGGGGTTATACCCGTAAACAAAGAGTCAAAACTATTTTTAGGACACTTTGTTATTTATTCATTATTTCTTTGAAATAACAGCAACAACCAAACTTAGGGCTGGTTTCGGGGTTATTTCAAGGGACATTGCGGAATATTTAGAATACACACATTTCCTATGGGTTAATTATTTTACTAAACGTTAATTCATAGCATATAAATATTATTTTTGTCAAAGGAGGTACCCAATTCATCAAGAAGAGAAATTCTGTCTTATGTGTAAACACTTCAAATTGTTTATTATTAATAACTGATTATTTAGACTCAGTGTCATGACTACTAAAATAACTTAGTCTAAACTCATATTAGATGGCCAATGGTTTTTAAAAGTATTTAAGTTTTATTCTTACTATGCCTACTATGGACAGTGTTAGTGTGTAATTAAAGACTTGGGGTCTGATCATTTTCATGTCTCAGTGTTGTTATTTATGTGTTCTGTGTTCTTGTTTATGTGTTCTGTGTTCTTGTTCATGTGTTTTTTGTTGTTGTTTATGTGTTCTGTGTTGTTATTTAGATGTTTTGTGTTGTTGTTTGTGTTTTTTGTTGTTGTTTATGTGTTCTGTGTAGTTATTTATGTGTTCTGTGTTGTTGTTTATGTGTTCTGTGTTGTTGTTTATGTGTTCTGTGTTGTTATGTATGTGTTCTGTGTTGTTGTTTATGTGTGTGTGTTGTTGTTTATGTGTTTTGTGTTGTTGTTTATGTGTTCTGTGTTGTTATTTATGTGTGTTGTGTTGTTGTTTATGTTGTCTGTGTTGTTTTTTATGTGTTCTGTGTTGTTGTTTATGTGTTTTGTGTTGTTGTTTATGTGTTCTGTGTTGTTATTTATGTGTGTTGTGTTGTTTTTTATGTGTTCTGTGTTGTTGTTTATGTGTTCTGTGTTGTTATGTGTTTTGTGTTGTTGTTTATGTGTTCTGTGTTGTTATTCATGTGTTGTGGTCCACCTCCATCGTAGCTCTGGGCTTTCTATTATGTAAAGTGATTAAAAAGACATTCTGCTAACTGCCTCCACAACAGATTCATCTCCCAGGCAACTTCGTCCTGCTCTGCTCCACCTGTGTGTGTGTGTGTGTGTGTGTGTGTGTGTGTGTGTGTGTGTGTGTGTGTGTGTGTGTGTGTGTATGTCTGTCTGTGTATGTGTGTGTGTGTGTGGTGTGTGTGTGTGTGTGTGATGTGTGTGTGTGTGTGTGTGTGTGTGTGTGTGTGTCAGTGTGTGCGTGTGCGTTTGTGTGTGTGTGTGTGTGTGTGCTGCTGTGAAGGTGTGCGCTGGTGTGTGTGTGTGTGTGTGTGTGTGTGTGTGTGTGTGAGTTTGTGTGTTCAGTGTGTGTGTGTGTGTGTGTGTGTGTGGATGTCGGTGTATCTGTGTGTGTGTGTGTGTGAGTTTGTGTGTGTGTGTTCACTGTGTGTGTGAGTTTGTGTGTTCACTGTGTGTGTGAGTTTGTGCTGCTGGTGTGTGTGTGTGTGTGTGTGTGTGTGTTCACTGTGAGTTTGTGTGTTCACTGTGTGTGAGTTTGTGTTGCTGTCTTAATGTATTTTCTCTTTTTGTTTATCTGTTGTTTTTGTTTTTGTGTACGTAGAGTCAGGACTGCACCAGTTAATCGTTTTCTAAACCGAAATGGCAGTTTGAATTAGCGCCGTTAATAAACCGCCAGACCTGCGATTCACTAACGACTCCATTTTCTGTCATTCCTGATGTTAATGAATGTGATTAAACACCAGCCCTTGGTTTGGAACCACTCTCCTCATGGCCTTTGTGAACGCAGAGAATGGATGACTATTAATACCAGTGGGTAAGAATATGTATATACAGCATATAGGTTTATATTAAAAACAGTGGGTAAGTATATGTATAGCTCTGGAAAATATTAAGAGATCGCTGCAGAATTACAACCACCACAAGCAGCTCTGTCTGTCTGTCTGTCTGTCTCTGTCTTGCTGGCTGGCTGGCTGGCTGTCTGTCTGTCTTGCTGGCTGTCTGTCTGTCTTGCTGGCTGGCTGTCTGTCTGTCTGTCTTGCTGGCTGGCTGGATGGCTGGCTGGCTGGCTGTCTGTCTGTCTTGCTGGCTGGCTGGATGGCTGGCTGGCTGTCTATACCTCTACTGCAGAATTACACCCAGCACAAGCAGTTCTGTCTGGCTGGCTGTCTGTCTGTCTTGCTGGCTGGCTGGCTGTCTGTCTGTCTTGCTGGCTGTCTGTCTGTCTTGCTGGCTGGCTATCTGTCTTGCTGGCTGGCTGTCTGTCTGTCTTGCTGGCTGGCTGTCTATACCTCTACTGCAGAATTACACCCAGCACAAGCAGTTCTGTCTGGCTGGCTGGCTGGCTGGCTGGCTAGCTGTCTGGCTGTCTGTCTGTCTTGCTGGCTGGCTGTCTGTCTGTCTTGCTGGCTGGCTGTCTGTCTTGCTGGCTGGCTGCCTGGCTGTCTGTCTTGCTGGCTGGCTGGCTGTCTTGCTGGCTGGCTGGCTGTCTGTCTTGCTGGCTAGCTGGCTGGCTGTCTGTCTGTCTTGCTGGCTGTCTGTCTGTCTTGCTGGCTGGCTGGCTGGCTGTTTGTCTGTCTTGCTGGCTGGCTGTCTGTCTGTCTTGCTGGCTGTCTGTCTTGCTGGCTGGCTGTCTGTCTGTCTGTCTGTCTTTCTGGCTGTCTGTCTGTCTTGCTGGCTGTCTGTCTTGCTGGCTGGCTGGCTGGTTGTCTGTGTGGCTGTCTGGCTGTCTGTCTGTCTTGCTGGCTGTCTGTCTGTCTTGCTGGCTGTCTGTCTTGCTGGCTGGCTGGCTGGCTGTCTTGCTGTCTGTCTGTCTGTTTGTCTGCCTGTCTGGCTGTCTGTCTGTCTTGCTGGCTGTATGTCTGTCTTGCTGGCTGTCTGTCTTGCTGGCTGTCTGTCTGTCTTGCTGGCTGGCTGTCTGTCTTGCTGGCTGGCTGGCTGTCTGTCTTGCTGGCTGTCTGTCTGTCTGGCTGGCTGGCTGTTTGTCTGGCTGACTGTTTAAGCGAGTCTGTCTGTCTTGCTGGCTGGCTGGCTGGCTGGCTGGTTGTCTGTCTGTCTGTCTGTCTTTCTGGCTGTCTGTCTGTCTTGCTGGCTGGTTGGCTGGCTGGCTGGTTGTCTTGCTGTCTGTCTGTCTGTGTGGCTGTCTGTCTGTCTTGCTGGCTGGCTGTCTTGCTGTCTGTCTGTCTGTTTGTCTGGCTGTCTGTCTGTCTTGCTGGCTGTATGTCTGTCTTGCTGGCTGTCTGTCTGTCTTGCTGGCTGGCTGTCTGTCTTGCTGGCTGGCTGGCTGGCTGTCTGTCTGTCTTGTTGGCTGGCTGGCTGGCTGTCTATACCTCTACTGCAGAATTACACCCAGCACAAGCAGTTCTGTCTGGCTGGCTGGCTGGCTGGCTAGCTGTCTGTCTGTCTGTCTGTCTGTCTTGCTGGCTGGCTGTCTGTTTGTCTGTCTGTCTGTCTGTCTGTCTCTCTCTCTACCTCACCCTCACCCTTCACCCACTTTCTCACCCTCATCTTCACCCTTCACCCTTCACCCTTCACCCACTTTATTCTGTGTGTCTGTTTCTTACTCTCGTGCACCACCAGCACCACACTTCTTTTTCTGTCCTCTTAATCAGCAAAACGCTTTGCTGTGTACCAAACGTGTTTACACACACACACACACACACACACACACACACACACACAGAGTGATCTTTCATCCTGGTGTCACATCAATAAATCTCCCCCTCTTTTTTCTTCTCTCATTTCTCTTCTTCTCTTGTCTCATTTCTCTTCTTCTCTTGTCTCATTTCTCTTCCCACGAGCCAGGAGTTCGAGACCTTTTGATCTCATCTTCCTTCATCATTGCTTTTACTTTTTTTTTCTCTTTCGTTTTGTTGTTTTCTCCTCCTTTTTCCGTTCTCTCTACGGAGAAGTAGCTCTGCCTCCTGTCGTGGGGGGAAAGAAGCTTAAAGAAAGGAGAAGTAGCTCTGCCCCCTGTCGTGGGGGGAAAGAAGCTTAAAGAAAAGCTCCAGCTGCGTGCTTTTGTTTTGTTTTATGGCAGAATTAAAAGTGGATCAAGGGCTTTGAGATAATAGCCAACGACTAAAAAAGCATCTTTTGGAAAACCGAACAGAAACTCTCTCATAGTGTCATCTCCTGGTTTCCTGTTTGTTTCTGTCTTGTAAAGCCACGTCTTTCAAAGACCATTTCATCGTTTAACTCTAGTAAAGAATCCATTCATTTTTTTCTTATAAAGCAAACAGGTTCAGGAGCACACCCATTCACCGACGAGACAAAAGCAACGAGGGATCCGAGGCATTGGTCCGTATGGCAGCAGTGTTAGAGGACCAAGCAGGAAAAACAGTCTCAATAAACTCCTGAAAGGTTGGGTTTTTTTTTGTATTGATGCTGGTATACTTGGAAGATATAGTACAGTAAAGAGATGAGTTAATCCACGGCCGCGAGGCGGAGACAGAGGAGCTATTACCTACCTACTGTAGGACTCCTATAGGCACTTTAAATACTATCTACCTACTGTAGGACTCCTATAGGCACTTTAAATACTACCTACCTACTGTAGGACTCCTATAGGCACTTTAAATACTACCTACCTACTGTAGGACTCCTATAGGCACTTTAAATACTACCTACCTACTGTATGACTCCTATAGGCACTTTAAATACTACCTACCTACTGTATGACTCCTATAGGCACTTTAAATACTACCTACCTACTGTAGGACTCCTATAGGCACTTTAAATACTACCTACCTACTGTAGGACTCCTATAGGCACTTTAAATACTACCTACCTACTGTAGGACTCCTATAGGCACTTTAAATACTACCTACCTACTGTATGACTCCTCTAGGCACTTTAAATACTACCTACCTACTGTAGGACTCCTATAGGCACTTTAAATACTACCTACCTACTGTAGGACTCCTATAGGCACTTTAAATACTACCTACCTACCTACTGTATGACTCCTGTAGGCACTTTAAATACTACCTACCTACTGTAGGACTCCTATAGGCACTTTAAATACTACCTACCTACTGTATGACTCCTATAGGCACTTTAAATACTACCTACCTACTGTAGGACTCCTATAGGCACTTTAAATACTACCTACCTACTGTAGGACTCCTATAGGCACTTTAAATACTACCTACCTACTGTATGACTCCTATAGGCACTTTAAATACTACCTACCTACTGTATGACTCATATAGGCACTTTAAATACTACCTACCTACTGTAGGACTCCTATAAGCACTTTAAATACTACCTACCTACCTACTGTATGACTCCTATAGGCACTTTAAATACTACCTACCTACTGTAGGACTCCTATAGGCACTTTAAATACTACCTACCTACCTACTGTATGACTCCTATAGGCACTTTAAATACTACCTACCTACTATTGTATGACTCCTATAGGCACTTTAAATACTACCTACCTACTGTATGACTCCTATAGGCACTTTAAATACTACCTACCTACTGTAGGACTCCTATAGGCACTTTAAATACTACCTACCTACTGTAGGACTCCTATAGGCACTTTAAATACTACCTACCTACTGTATGACTCCTCTAGGCACTTTAAATACTACCTACCTACTGTGGGACTCCTATAGGCACTTTAAATACTACCTACCTACTGTAGGACTCCTATAGGCACTTTAAATACTACCTACCTACCTACTGTATGACTCCATAGGCACTTTAAATACTACCTACCTACCTGTATGACTCCTATAGGCACTTTAAATACTACCTACCTACCTACTGTAGGACTCCTATAGGCACTTTAAATACTACCTACCTACCTACTGTATGACTCCTATAGGCACTTTAAATACTACCTACCTACTGTATGACTCCTATAGGCACTTTAAATACTACCTACCTACTGTAGGACTCCTATAGGCACTTTAAATACTACTACCTACTGTAGGACTCCTATAGGCACTTTAAATACTACCTACCTACTGTATGACTCCTCTAGGCACTTTAAATACTACCTACCTACTGTAGGACTCCTATAGGCACTTTAAATACTACCTACCTACTGTAGGACTCCTATAGGCACTTTAAATACTACCTACCTACCTACTGTATGACTCCTGTAGGCACTTTAAATACTACCTACCTACTGTAGGACTCCTATAGGCACTTTAAATACTACCTACCTACTGTATGACTCCTATAGGCACTTTAAATACTACCTACCTACTGTAGGACTCCTATAGGCACTTTAAATACTACCTACCTACTGTAGGACTCCTATAGGCACTTTAAATACTACCTACCTACTGTATTACTCCTATAGGCACTTTAAATACTACCTACCTACTGTATGACTCATATAGGCACTTTAAATACTACCTACCTACTGTAGGACTCCTATAAGCACTTTAAATACTACCTACCTACATACTGTATGACTCCTATAGGCACTTTAAATACTACCTACCTACTGTAGGACTCCTATAGGCACTTTAAATACTACCTACCTACCTACTGTATGACTCCTATAGGCACTTTAAATACTACCTACCTACTGTAGGACTCCTATAGGCACTTTAAATACTACCTACCTACTGTATGACTCCTATAGGCACTTTAAATACTACCTACCTACTGTAGGACTCCTATAGGCACTTTAAATACTACCTACCTACTGTAGGACTCCTATAGGCACTTTAAATACTACCTACCTACTGTATGACTCCTCTAGGCACTTTAAATACTACCTACCTACTGTAGGACTCCTATAGGCA
>JAPMUY010008379.1:15000-22500 GCA_026901105.3 Galaxias olidus | reverse complement strand
TGTTTACCTAGGAAGCTCCTCCTTCCTCAGCCTCTTCAAATCCCGTCCCAGTAGCTCCGGTGGGGCCACACAGCCCAGCTCAGACGTGGACCCCCGGAACCTCCTCAGCCAGTCCCAGAGCGACAGCGCCTTGCAGTCACACTCCCACGGGTTCTCGTTCAGACGCAGGTACTCCAGGGCCGGCAGGAGAGCCAGGCTGTGAAACCATGCCAACAGGAACTGTTATATAATAATAATAGTAATAATAATAATAATTAAACTAATACATTTAATTTATAAATATATACCATATATATATATATATATATATATATATATATATATATATATATATATATATATATATATATATATATATATATATATATGTATGTGTGTGTGTGTGTGTGTACCTGTTTGTGTATAGTATATAAATATGTATAATATATATATAGAGAGTTGTAAGTGAAACAGTATGTATAGTATATATGTGGTTGAGTGTGTACCTGGTACAGTATGTATAGTATATATGTACAGTATGTATAGTATATATACAGTGTGTACCTGGCTTCATATACAGTATGTATAGTATATATGTACAGTATGTATAATATATATATAGAGAGTGTGTACCTGGCTCCGGAGAGCTCATTGAGGGAGTTGTTGAACAGGTAGAGGGGTGGTGAGGCCTGGCTCTATATACAGTATGTATAGTATATATAATGAATAGGCCTGTATACCTGGCTCTAGATACAGTATACATAGTATATATATATATATATATATACAGTTAGGCCCAAAAATATTTGGACAGTGACACAATCTTCATGATTTGGGCTCTGCATGCCACCACATTGGATTTGAAATGAAGCAACTACAACGGAATTGAAGTGCAGACTTTAAGGTTTAATTCAAGGGGTTGAACAAAAATATATGATTAAACATGTAGGAATTGTAGCTATTTTTATACAAACGCTCCTCATTTCAGGGGCTCAAAAGTATTTGGACAAATAAACATAACCCCAAGTAAAATGTTACTTTTCAATATTTTGTTGAGAATCCTTTGCAGGCAATGACTGCCTGAAGTCTGGAACCCATGGACATCACCAAACGCTGGGTTTCCTCCTTTGTGATGCTTTGCCAGGCCTTTACTGCAGCGGTCTTCAGTTGTTGCTTGTTTGTGGGTCTTTCTGCCTTAAGTTTTGTCTTGAGCAAGTGAAATGCATGCTCAATTGGGTTGAGATCTGGTGATTGACTCGGCCATTGCAGAATATTCCACTTCTTTGCTTTAAAAAACTCCTGGGTTGCTTTTGCAGTATGTTTTGGGTCATTGTCCATCTGTACTGTGAAGCGCCGTCCAATCAACTTTGCTGCATTTGGCTGAATCTGAGCAGAAAGTATATCCCTATACACTTCAGAATTCATCCGGCTGCTTCTGTCTTTTGTCACATCATCAATAAACACAAGTGACCCAGTGCCATTGGAAGCCATGCATGCCCATGCCATCACACTGCCTCCACCATGTTTTACAGAAGATGTGGTGTGCTTTGGATCATGAGCTGTTCCAATTCTCCTCCAAACTTTCTTCTTCCCATCATTCTGGTACAGGTTGATCTTGGTCTCATCTGTCCAAAGAATGCTGTTCTAGAACTGGGTTGGCTTCTTCAGGTGTTTTTTGGCAAAGTCAATTCTGGCCTTTCTATTTTTGAGGCTGATTAATGGTTTGCACCTTGTGGTGAATCCTTTGTATTTACTCTCATGAAGTCTTCTCTTTATGGTAGACTTAGATACTGATACACCTACTTCCTGGAGAGTGTTCTTCACTTGAGTGGATGTTGTGAAGGGGTTTTTCTTCACCATGGAAAGGATTCTGCGATCATCCACCACTGTTGTCTTCCGTGAACGTCCAGGCCTTTTTGAGTTCCCAAGCTCACCAGTGCACTCTTTTTTCTCAGAATGTACCAAACTGTTGATTTGGCCACTCCTAACATTTCTGCTATCTCTCTGATGGATTTCTTCTTTTTTTTCAGCCTCAGGATGGTCTGTTTCACCTCCATTGAGAGCTCCTTTGACTGCATGTTGTGTGTTCACAGCAACAGCTTCCAAATGCAAACGCCACACCTGGAATCAACTCCAGACCTTTTAACTGCTTAATTGATGACAGGTTAATGAGGGAAGAGCCCATGCAGCGTTGTTATTTTTTTTTGCAGCCTTCTGAGTCAATTGTCCAATTACTTTTGGTCCCTTGAAAAAGAGGCGGCTACGTATTAAAGAGCTGTAATTCCTAAACCCTTGCTCCAATTTGGATGTGAATACTCTCAAATTACAGCTGAGAGTCTGCACTTTAAGCCCATATTGATTATATAATTGTATCCTGAATATGTTTTCGTAAACAGCTAAAATAACAAAACTTGTGTCACTGTCCAAATATTTTTGGGCCTAACTGTGTATATAATATATATATATATATATATATATATATATATATATATATATATATATATATATATATATATGTATATATATATATATATATATACTGTATATATACTATATGTATATATATATATATATATATATATATATATATATATATATATATATATATATATATATATATATATATATATATATATATATAGAGAGAGAGAGAGAGAGAGAGAGAGAGAGAGAATGTGTGTACCTGGCTCCAGAGAGCTGGCTCAGGGAGTTGTTGAACAGGTAGAGGGTGGTAAGGCGCCTCAGGTCATGGAAGGCCAGCCTGTGGACCCACTGGAGCTGGTTCTGATGGAGCAGCAGTCGGTCCAGAACCCCCAGCCCGCGGAACGTGTTCTGGTGCAGCGACCACAGCCGGTTACCGTGGAGGAAGAGGTGGGAGAGGTTCAGCAGGTCGATGAAGAGGTCGTCCTCCAGGAACTCCAGCTGGTTGTCCTGATGATGACGCAAGATGGAGGATAGATGATGAGAGGAGGAGGAGGAGGAGGGGGGGTAGATGGAGAAAGAGGTTCGGAAATGGAGAGAGAGAGAGAGAGAGAGAGAGAGAGAGAGAGAGAGAGAGAGAGAGAGAGAGAGAGAGAGAGAGAGAGAGAGAGAGAGAGAGAGAGAGAGTGAGAGAGAGTGAGAGGTGAGAAATGGAGAAAGAGAGAGAATTTAATTGAATAAAAAGGCTCTTTAATGAACAATGCGGTGATGCATGTTATCATACGTAGCCCCAAAGACAAAGCACGTCAATGTTTGCAAACCGCTTGACTAACACACAAAATCAAGAAAAAACAAACAAACTACTCAACACAGAATCAATAAATTAATAACTAAATAAATAAAAAAAACACCACACACACACACACTCATACGTACACAGACGCTCACACACACACACACACACACACACACACACACCCAAACATCATGAATTTAGAGAGAGAGAGAGAGAGAGAGAGAGAGAGAAAGAGAGAGAGAGGGAGAGAGAGAGAGAGAGAGAGAGAGAGAGAGAGAGAGAGAGAGAGAGAGAGAGAGAGAGAGAGAGAGAGAGAGAGAGAGAGAAAGAGAGAGAGAGAGAGAGAGAGAGAGAGAGAGAGAGCAAGTGATAGATAAACACCTATGGATTGTAAATCCTATATTCCCCACTTCTTATTATTCATATTTACGATAAACGTTCTCTGCAGAGCAGATGGTCTGAATGCAGATCCCTGTATACCTCAGCAGATGGCCTACCTACACACACCTATCATTACGTTATGAACTCCGGATGAATCTGCTGTCTATATCATATCATGTATGGGGGATGTGAGTTGCATTCTGACAGCTAAGGTAGAGATACTGTTTGTGCGTGTGTGTGTGTGTGTCTACTTAAGTGTGCACAATACACACACACACACACTCACACACACACACACACACACAGACACACACAGACACACACACTCAGTACCGTGACCTATAGCGCCCTCCTGAATGTCAGTGTGAATTGATTGACCCTATTGAGAGCGATGTGAAGGAACGAGCTGACAGACGGTTCCTTCCAATAAGTGTGAAGCCGTTTCAGAAGCCATGTTACAGCCCGTATTGAGTAATGTATAACACACCATCCACATCAGTCCCTCAGGGGTTGATGAGATCCGCCCAGTAATGCTGAAGGCTCTGGGTGTTGAGGGACTGTCATGGATGACACGTCTTATCAACATTGCGTGGAAGTCGGGGACAGTACCTAAGGAGTGGCAGACCAGGGTGGTGGTTCCCCTGTTCAAAAAGGGGGACCGGAGAGTGTGTGCCAACTACAGAGGCATCACATTACTCAGCCTCCCCGGGAAAGTAAACTCCAAGGTGCTGGAAAGGAGGGTTCGGCCGATAGTCGAACCTCAGGTTGAAGAGGAACAATGCGGATTCCGTCCTGGTCGTGGAACAACGGACCAGCTCTTCACTCTCGCAAGGATCCTGGAGGGGGCCTGGGAGTATGCCCAACCGGTCTACATGTGTTTTGTGGATTTGGAGAAGGCGTATGACCGGGTCCCCCGGGAGATACTGTGGGAGGTGCTGCGAGAGTATGGGGTGAGGGGGTCTCTACTCAGGGCCATCCAATCTCTGTACTCCCAAAGCGAGAGCTGTGTCCGGGTCTGCGGCAGTAAGTCGGACTCGTTTCCGGTGAGGGTTGGCCTCCTCCAAGGCTGCACTTTGTCACCTATCCTGTTTGTGGTATTAATGGCCAGGATCTCACGGCGTAGCCGCAGGGGAGGGGGGCTGCGGGTTGGTGGGCAGAGGATTGCATCACTGCTTTTTGCAGATGATGTGGTCCTGATGGCATCGTCGGTCTGCGACCTGCAGCACTCATTGGATCGGTTCGCAGCCGAGTGTGAAGCGGCTGGGATGAGGATCAGCACCTCCAAATCTGAGGCCATGGTTCTCAGCAGGAAACCGATGGATTGTCTACTCCAAGTAGGGAATGAGTCTTTACCCCAAGTGAAGGAGTTCAAGTATCT
Organism: Galaxias olidus; assembly: GCA_026901105.3. Lineage (NCBI taxonomy): Eukaryota > Metazoa > Chordata > Actinopteri > Galaxiiformes > Galaxiidae > Galaxias > Galaxias olidus. Next base: position 17,545 of record JAPMUY010008379.1, on the reverse strand, counting down.
CGGGGTCTTGTTCTCGAGTGAGGGTAAAATGGAACGAGAGATGGGCCGGAGAATTGGAGCAGCGCTTTATCGCACCGTTGTGACGAAGAGAGAGCTGAGCCAGAAGGCAAAGCTCTCAATCTACCGGTCTATCTTCGTTCCTACTCTCACCTATGGTCATGAAGGGTGGGTCATGACCGAAAGAACGAGATCGCGGATACAAGCGGCGGAAATGAGTTTCCTCCGGAGGGTGGCTGGCATCTCCCTTAGGGATAGGGTGAGAAGTTCAGCCATTCGTGAGGGACTCGGAGTGGAGCCGCTGCTTCTTTGTGTAGAAAGGAGCCAGTTGAGGTGGTTCGGGCATCTAGCAAGGATGCCACCTGGTCGCCTCCCTAGGGAGGTGTTCCAGGCACGTCCAGCTGGGCGGAGGCCGCGGGGCAGACCTAGGACCAGGTGGAGGGATTATATCTCCACACTGGCCTGGGAACGCCTTGGAATCCCCCAGTCAGAGCTGGTTAATGTGACCCGGCAAAGGGAAGTTTGGGATGCCCTGCTGGATGTGCTACCTCCGCGACCCGCCCCCGGACAAAGCAGATGAAGATGATGATGATGATGACGATAACACACCAACAGGACAGATTATTTAGTGTATAACACACCAACAGGACAGATTATTCAGTGTATAACACACCAACAGGAAATATTATTTAATAGTGTATAACACACCAACAGGACAGATTATTTACTGTATAACACACCAACAGGACAGATTATTTACTGTATAACACACCAACAGGACAGATTATTTAGTGTGTAACACACCAACAGGACAGATTATTTACTGCATAACACACCAACAGGACAGATTATTTAGTGTGTAACACACCAACAGGACAGATTATTTAGTGTATAACACACCAACAGGACAGATTATTTACTGTATAACACACCAACAGGACAGATTATTTACTGTATAACACACCAACAGGACATATTATTTAGTGTATAACACACCAACAGGACAGATTATTTAATAGTGTATAACACACCAACAGGACAGTCTCTTCAGTATTATAACACACTACCAGGAGAGGCCATTTAATGGTTTATGACTAAAACTAGACTATCTAACAATTAGACGATTAAATTAATTATTAGACTCCAAAAAGACAGACTGTGTAACAGATTATTACACTCTAAAATAAAGACACTGCTATTACATGGATTATTACACTCTAAGAGGACAGACTTTTTGATGCAGTATTACTACACCCTACTTTACCTGTATAATAGACAGTATTGCAGGCTGTCTCTCACTATTATCGCACCTACCTGGAGAGGCCATTTAATGGTATGCAAAACTGTGATTAGACGATTAAATTAATTATTAGACTAAAAAACAGACTGTGTAACAGATTATTTCTAAAATGTGCACTATTATTACCCCTACCTGTAGGTGGAGGACAGACTTTATCTGATGTAGTATTAAAGTATTGCAGATAGTGCACTCTACTTTACCTGTAGGTAGAGGTATTGCAGGCTGTGCACTATTATCACTCCCTACCTGTAGGTGGAGGTATTGCAGGCTGTGCACTATTATCTCCCCCCTACCTGTAGATCAAAGTATTGCAGATAGTGCACTCATATTGCCCCCTACTTGTAGATATAAGTATTGCAGGTAGTGCACTAAAATCTCTCTCTACCTGTAGATCAAAGTATTGCAAGTAGTACACTCATATCGCCCCCTACCTGTAGGTGGAGGTATTGCAGGCAGTGCAGTAATATCGCCCCCTACCTGTAGGTAGAGGTATTGCAGGCTGTGCAGCCCCTGGAAGGTGCAAGCAGCCAGGCTGAGAAAGTATCGCTCCCTACCTGTAGGTGGAGGTACTGCAGGCTGTGCAGCCCCTCGAAGGTGCCAGCAGCCAGGCTCAGAAGGCCACAGTGGTAGAGATGCAGAGCATGCAGCCGGCCTAGGCCCTGGAAGGTGTCTGAAGCCAGGGCCCTCAAGTAGCGGTTGTCCCCCAGATCGAGCTCCTCTAGGCGGTCAAAGCCATGGAAAGTGGAGGCCTGTGAAATGGAAGGATGATAAATGTTATTTATTTATTTATTTTTTATTCTATGGTGTTTTTCGCTACAGAAATGTGTTTAAAAACCATATTCAGCTAGTCCACCACAACAGTTGGCAAGCTGTCTAATGTGAATTCAAGTATAGATATTGGTTTCCTTTGAAATGGAGGCGTGCCTAGACTCTTTTCTAAGAGATATTATTGATTCAGATGGACATGGAGGCGGGACTACACCTGTATATAGAAGACACTATTGGTTTACACTGACATAGAAGCGGGTCAAGACCCTTATTTAGTAGATATTATTGGTTCAGACGGACATGGAGGCGGGACTGCACCTGTATATTGTGAAGTGTCTTTGGGTGTACAGCACTATATAAATAAAATTTATTATTATTATTATTATTATTATTATTATTATACAGAAGATTGTTTATTGGTTCAGACAGACTAGGAGGCGGGACCATACCGTAATGTAAGAGATGTTATTGGTTCAGATG
>JAPMUY010008378.1:55000-66957 GCA_026901105.3 Galaxias olidus | reverse complement strand
AACTCTCATCTGTGGCCCCGTTTCCAATTCTGGGCTCCGAGATGAGAGCCCTTTGGCAGCCACCGGTCCTCCCAGCTCTCTACCCCCCACATTTCCCCCCCTCCGCCTAGCCTCGCTCTCCTTCCGCTCTCGTTGGGGACCCACAAATTGAATCTCTGGACCTGACAGGGCAGGAGGACGCAGAAAGGGCGAATAAAAATCACCTCATTACACACACGCACGCACACACACACACACACACACACACACACACACACACACACACACACACACACACACACACCTGCAAACATACGCCTCATGCATGCACGCACACACACACACCTGCAAACAAACGCCTCATGCATGCACGCACACACACATGCACGCGCACACATGCACACACACCTGCAACCACACTGCTGAAAAACACACACACACACACACTATCTATTTATATAGCTTTGGCGACTGTTTTATCTGCTGTAAAGCGTAGCAGAGAAACACAGCTTCAAACCACTGGAGATGCTGGTATGGCCTTACAGGGAATATAGACTTCAGCCGTAGCCGAGTGAGGCACAAGAGGAGAGCTCGATAGGAGAAATGATGGTACCAATCCTGAGCAGTTAAAAGAGGGGTAGACCCAACCTCGCCTTTGAAATTGGCTGTCATGCCAGTAGTCATAAGCAACGATTCATCATAAACTATATAAATATGTATTTACATATATATATATATATATATATATATATATATATATATATATATATATATATATATATATATAGTGAAAGCTAGATGCACTGACTAAAGTAGAATAGAACTGAACCGGATGGACAAAAAGCTGCACGCCCCTTTAATAATATATGTATACGTATATTATGGCAATACTATGGCAATAATATGGCGACTAATTGATGGCCTGGAGAGAAAAAGAGACAAAGAAATGCGCTAAATGTCTGAGTGCCTCCCGTTCCCTTTATATACTGTAAACCCTAACCTTGGCAGAGTGGAGCACATAAACACTCGTGAAACAGCCAGCGGTTTGGTTATAAAGGCGCGGTCCTGGCAGGCTCCGACCCTAAAGATATGACAGCCGACCGTTCGTCACAAAGAAAACAACGGGCTTTTATTTCTTTCTGCACGCGTTCGCCGTGGAGAGGGAGCCACGCAGAGACAAAGAGAGATGCGGCGTTTCGGTCTTCTGCCGTCGCTACGGTTACTGAGTGTTGTTACCTGTGGTGTCTTTTTTCTCGAATATTTACTTGGTCCCGTCGGTATCTCTCTGAAGGCGCGTGTTATCTTTTGAATCCGTCGTTCGATCGATGGAACCGAGTTCCTCTCCTCAGAAAGGACACGCGGATATTTCTGTCCTTTCAACGAGGTCAATCATTCCTACCTTAACGTCGCCGCGGGGCCGCACCGATGTAACCACAGAGGAAGAACAGACCCGTTCGGATCAGCACACGAACAGGGAACCAAGGGGAAGGGGGGGGGGGGGGGGGTTGAAGAGAGGGAGAGATGAAGAGAGAACTGAAGATGACAGGTACATCTGACGCCTGGCAAGACAATGACGTAGGGACGGGGGGATAGAGAGAGAGAGAGAGAGAGAGAGAGAGAGAGAGAGAGAGAGAGAGAGAGAGAGAGAGAGAGAGAGAGAGAGAGAGAGAGAGAGAGAGAGAGAGAGAGAGAGATAGCGGTTTCTTTGAGGTTGCCTTGGGAAGTCCATGGTCTCCACGGGAAGCCAAAACGAGGCGGAGCAGGTAGATACACAAATATCTCTGCTCTTAAACTCCAGCGACACCCCTGCTCAGGTAAAGCTAACACAACGCCTGGCACAGAACTCATCTCATCTGCTCTATATGACTAGGCTAGAGGCTCTCTGCGTCCTAGTGTGTGTGTGCGTGTGTGTGTGTGTGTGTGAGTGTGTGTGTGTGTGAGTGTGTGTGTGTGTGTGTGTCGGTACTGAGGGACCACCTCACAGTCCACCCACGGAGTATTTAACAGCCCCTGGTTGCTACAGACACACACACTTCAATATGTGCTGGTGCACCTTTCTCTCTTGGCCACACACACACACACACTCACTCACAAACACACACACACGCACAAACACCCACACTCCAACTGTTAGATGAGCAGGAGGGCTGCTGTTGCCGAGGGGAATTAGAGTGGTTATAAATAATAAGAGACAAAGAGAGGGAGAGAAAGATAGAAAGAGAGAGAGGGAGAGAAAGAAAGAGAAAGAAGAAGAGAGGAATAGGTATCGAATGAGAAAAAGGTATGTGGTTGGCGCCACTTTCAGGACCGTGCCTTAATCCGATCCGAAGAAGTTCGGAGCGTCGCTGTCGCTTTGGGATCGTTTCGTGTGTGGGCGTGCGGGGGGGAAAGGGGAAACGCTGGTGTGTCTGTGTTCAGCTGCTCTGTTTTCCCTCCATCATATCACCCTTTCTGCTCCAAGGAAAAGCCGGCAATATCTTTGGAGTTGGACTTGTACATGATCGGGCCGGGACACAAAGAGGATAGGACAACAGGTTGTAGGTTTGAGGACTGGGTCAGATTGGGCTGGTGGTGTGGCCTCAGTAAAACAGGGTCACCACAGTGGCCCAAAGAGGGCTAATAATCCCTGTTGGGGGTTGGTGTCAGTGGTGATCAGACCCAGGTCCACTCCATGGTGCCGGTCCGGGTTTTTGCCGTGTCCGACACAGCTCACCTGTGACCTGAGAGGGATGCTGTGTTCCTCACAGAACCGCCCTGTTATAGGCTGACGCTGCTACAAAGGAAACAACAGAGCAACACACAAACACACACACACACACACACACACACACACACACACTAGTCGACAGAGCCGCGTGCCCCAGACGAGGGACGGGGTCAGCGCTGAGCAGAGGTTGCGCAACGGAGGGGTGGACGGGGACAGGGGACGGGGGGGGGGGGGGGGGTAGGGGACAGCAGAGGAAGGCGGAGGCCACACACATGAACTACTAGTGAACTGTCTGTAGCCATTAGGAGAGACACACACACACACACACGCACACACACGCACGACCCACTCTCTGGTTCATCTCCCATGCATCAGCGGGAATTGAACCTGGTGCCTGCCAGGCCTCAAAGGAGCGCAGGGATGGGCCACGGGGAGGGGGGAGGATGAGGATGAGGAAGGGACGGGATTGCGTTAGCGTCCAATATGCCACCCGGGATCTGGGTTCCCGTTCTCTGGTGAGCTGGTGGCGGACCGGCGTCGTCTTCACCCAGAGAGGAGAGGCTGCAGGGCGCTGCTCTCCTCCTCCGTGGGTCGTCACGGCGATGGAGCCTGCTGAGACGCCCCCTGTTCGTGCGCTCCCACAGCACTTCACACTCGGAAGGCGCTGTCGCCTCGGCGGGCTGTCGCCGTGGAGCCTGTCGCCGTGGAGCCTGTCGCCGTGGACGACGGCTTGCTGGTGGGACTGGCCAGTGGAGCACACCGCCGGCGCCATCCACACGCACCGCGGCACCTGCCACGCGGCAACGGGTGTGTGTGTGTGTGTGTGTGTGTGTGTGTGTGTGTGTGTGTGTGTGTGTGTGTGTGTGTGTGTGTGTGTGTGAGACACTTCAGAGATTGCGGGTACGTCACATGGCTCTGGATGATGACCCCCACTTAACCCACTTCACCATTCAACGATCTGTCACTTTCCCTCTCACTCCTCCTTCTCTCCACCAATCAGCAGCTATAAACGGACTTCCTCCAATCACTCTTTTCCCTGCTTCCCTTCTTTCTTTCTTCCTTCCTCTCCTTCCTTCCGTCTCCACCATCTGCTGGCTCAGTAGGCAGCATCTGTCTGACACCCCCTCCTCTCGCTCCCCCTCTCTCTCTCTCTCTCTTTCCCTCTGTCCGTCTCTATATCTGTCTCTCTTTTAATGTCCTTTCTCATTCTTCTCTCTCATTTGACTCTCTCTTCCTCTCTCTCTCTCTCTCTCTCTCACTCTCCCTCTCTCTCTCTCTCTCTCTCTCTCTCTCATCTGTCAGGGAGGGTTATGGGAGGAAAGATGAACAAACAGATAAAAGAGAGAAAGATCACTGTGCGCCTTTGAAGTCGCTGTGAGCTTCTCCCTCATCACACATCCTCGTAGCATCCTTTTTCATTGCTCTCTGTGTGTGTATGTCAAAGTGTGTGTGTGTGTGTGTGTGTGTGTGTGTGTGTGTCTGTGTGTGTGTTTTGTATATACATGTCAAAGCTAATGCCACTGCTCTAATATGCAGATGCAGGGGTGGGGCGGATCACCGCCGTGTTCCATGTGTGTGTGAGAGAGATAGAGAGAGAGAGAAAAAGAGAAAGAAGAGAAGAAGAAAGAGAAACAGCCTTTGGGTGCGAGGGGGGAGGGGGGGGGATCAGTGACCACAGCACTCTTACATTTTTAAAACAGCCTTTGAATAATAGATGACGTCGGAATAAAACAGCGAGCAATACGAAAAGGAATTTGAATAACGGGAATAACGGCGAGGCCGGGAGAGAGGGTAGGGGCGGGCTAACGAGAGGATCGTCAAAGAGAATGCACGAGGGAGGGAGGGAGACGGGTGGTGGGTTACGTCGTTTGGGACGGGGGCGTGTGTCGGGGTTATGTGTTCGTTAGAGAGGTTTGCATTGTTGACTGGGAACCTGAGACAAACATGACAACTAGCACATTTGTTTTCCATCGCTGTTCTCCCCCCCATCTTTCTCTCTCTTGCTGTCTCTCTTCTGCGCTCGCTGACGCTCGTGATTTCACATCCCACCACCCCTGTGACCCACATCAGCCAGGAACGTACACGTTAACACCCAACACAACAGAGGAGAGAGGGAGCAGAGAGACGACTCGGAAAAGGGGGAAGGGGGAAGGGGGGGGGGGGGTAGTGGAGGGATACACTCCAGACAGAGACAGACAGACAGACAGACAGAGGGGGCAGAGGTGGCTGGACAGAGAGTGCATGTGAAAACAGGAGGGGGTGACAAAAGGAAGGGAGTGGTGCAGAGCCAGAGGGCGGACGGAGAGAGAGGGGGATGACAATGCAGCTGGTAAGAGTGATAGACTGAGCAGAGGGACAGGGCAATGGAGGTCAGATGGAGAGAGGGATAAGAGGGAGGGAGGGAGAGAGGGAGGGAGGGAGGGAGGGAGGGAGGGAGGGATTGCAAAACGTGGGCCATAGAAGTGCAGCTGTGGTGGGAACAAGTGGAGATGAGAGGAGAGAGAAAAAGAGTGGAGCGGTCGGACAGAATGCAGAGTGTGGAGTGTGCGCTGAGGATGGAGAAAGCGAGGGGGAGTGGGGCAGAATGGGAGAGAGGAGAGAGAGAGAGAGAGAGAGAGAGAGAGAGAGGGCGGGAGAGAGAGGGAGGGAGAGAGTGAGGGAGAGAGAGAGAGATGCCGGGCGAGAGTTATCTATATTCCAGCCTTGTTCTCAGTCTCCAGCCAAGACAAATGAGAGGCAGCATCAGGGATGTGGATCAGCTGAAAACACACACACACGTACGCACACACACACACACACACACACACACACACACACACACACACACACACACACACACACACACACACACACACACACACACACTCACACACACACAAACACTTTCCCTTCTATCCTACCCCCATCTCCCTCTCTCTGTCTCTCTCTCTCTCTCCCTCTCTCTCTCTCTCTCTCTCTCTCTCTCTCTCTCTCTCTCTCTCTCTCTCTCTCTCTCTCTCTCTCTCTCTCTCTGAGCGCCATTGTAAACATTCATAAAGTAATCACCGACTCAATCCGTATTTGACTCCTCAATCAACGCTGAACTCCAGCGTCTTGTTTGCGCGTGTGCGTGCCAGTGCGTGCGTGTGTGTCCGTGTGCTGCTCCCGGCGCAATTTGATTCGTTCCCATAGACGCAGGGCCCGCACGTCTGCTGTTACGTGAGCGGCTCCCATTTGCATTCGGTGTCACAAGATAAGACAGCATGGCTACATGCCTGTATGGATCTGACTCTTAAGCAGGAAGAAGCCCTCACACGAGAGCATAGGAGCCCGCTAAACCCCCCCCCCCCCCCCATCTCTCCCTCCTCTCCCTCCCGCTCTCTCCTCTCCCCCTTCAAACCCGGGAAGAAGCCCTCACACAAGAACATAGGCGCCCACCAAACCCCACTTCATCTCTCGCTCCTCCCTCCCTCCTCTACCTCATATCCCAACCCTCCCACTGCTCTCCCCTCTCCCTCCTCCCTCTCTCACCTTCCTCCCTCCCTCCCTCTCTCCCTCCCTTCTCCTCTCCCTCGCCTCTCCCTCCTCTCACCATCCTCTCTCCTTCCTCTTTCTCTCCACTTCTCCCTCCCTTCTCTCCCTCCGATAACCTCCTCTTCCTCTCCTCTCCTCCTCCTCCCCCATTCCTCTCCCCCTCCTCTCTCCCTCTTCAAGCCCATTGAATTCCTCATCTTTTCTATTGCTCGCAGGGAAGCGGAGAGCACAGTGGGAAATAAGCGGAATCGGGATTAAAGTGGCAGGGAAAAAGATTTGTCACGATAAACACACATTTACAGTCTCACGTACACACACGCCTGCCGTGATGAAGAGGGATAGAATCCACCTACTGCTGATGCCATCCGCATCACCCCGAGAGGGCTAGAGAACAGCTGAGAGAGAGAGAGAGAGAGAGAGAGAGAGAGAGAGAGAGAGAGAGAGAGAGAGAGAGAGAGAGAGAGAGAGAGAGAGAGAGAGAGAGAGAGAGAGAGAGAGAGAGAGAGAGAGAGAGAGAGAGAGAGAGAGAGAGAGAGAGAGAGAGAGAGAGAGAGAGAGAGAGAGAGAGAGAGAGAGAGAGTGAGAGAGAAAGAGAGCGAGCGAGAGCGAGAGAGAGTGAGAGAGAGAGAGAGAGAGAGAGAGAGAGAGAGAGGGAGAGAGAGAAAGAGAGCGAGAGAGAGAGAGGAAGAGGGAGAGAGTGAGAGAGAGAGAGTAATAGAGAGAGAGAGAGAGTAAGAGAGAGAGAGAGAGAGAGAGAGTAAGAGAGAGAGAGAGAGAGAGAGAGAGAGATAGAGAGACAGAGAGAGGTGGTTGGTGTTAGGCACTGAGGGGAGGTGGAGCAGGGTGAGAGCAGAGAGAATGGCCGATCACAATCTCTGGGAGACTTCCCATGTGTTCACACCCTCGATGTGTGATCTGTCGCTCTCTCTCTCTCTTTCCTTCTCTCTCTCTCCCTGGCTCGCTCTCTCCGTCTCTGTCTCATTTGTCATCTGTGTCACTCCCTCTCTTTCTTTGTTTCTTTTTGTCTGTCTCTCTTTGTCTCCAATTTTCTCTACGGTGCTCTATTCATTTATCCATCCACCTGCTTCCTCCTGTGCCTTCCCTCTCTCTCTCTCTCTCTCTCTCCCTCTCTCTCTCTCTCTCTCTCTCTCTCTGTATTCTCCCTCTCCATCCATCTCCCCCGCTCCGTAACAGGGTGTGAACCGTATCCATTTACCCACTGACACATTCTAATTTCCCAAAATATGTTTTTTAATTAAGCAGCATAGCTGTAGGAGATGGGCTCTATTTGTGGAAAATAAGCCGCTGTTGTTCATTGGAGGGCTCCAAATGTAACCGTTAATTAAAGCGGCCCCGCGATCGACTGTTGGGAGAATCCACTCCACCACTATCTGCCGTGGTCGGCCTGTTTTATCGTCTACAACAACGCATTCCACACACACACACACACACACACACACACACACACACACAAACAGACTTGCAGGGGTTTGCGACGCAATGGAAGGATGGTTGGAAGCTGATAGTGATGAACAGAGCGGAAGAGGAGGGACTGTGAAGAGCGGGGCACTCGTTTGAGCAACGGGAGGGGTGGGGTGGTGCCGGCAGCCAGAACCCAAATGTGTCCATGGAGGACATACAACAAGTAGGGCAGTGGAGAAAGACAAAGAGAAGAGAGAGAGAGAGAGGGACGAGGAGGAGGAGGAGGAGGAGGAGGAGGAGGAGGAGAGGAGAGAGGGATTGGGGAATTGATAAATAGATCATTGTGTGCCAGGCAAATATGAACCCCTTTCCTCTTTCTGCCTCCTCTCCCCTTGACAGCAGCTAATCTAACAGAATCTCCTAACTCCTCATCTGTTTACTGTAAATGAGTCTAAATAAGCCCAGAGCACTGAGGACTCTCTCTCTCTCCCCCTCTCTCTCTGTCTCTCCTGCTTTCTCTTTCTCTTGCCTTTCTCTCTTCCTTTCTTTCTCTCTTTCTTTCCCTCCCTCTGTCCTCTCTCTCTCTCTGTCTTTCTCTCTCTCACACACACGAACACAGACATACACATGACAGAGTCAGTTGTTTAGTGAAAAGCCTGTTTCTAGTTGCAGGGCTTGTTCGTCTTGTCCTCCCTGCGCTGCATTGTAAAGTGTCCTCCAGAAACAGGAAACGTGTGTGTTTACACAAGGTTTTGACAGGACTCAGTGGCTCAGCTCTAAACAATGTAATGTGCACCCATGCACACTCACACACACACACACACGCACACACACACACACACACACACAGACACACTCACACACACTCACACACACACACACACACACACACACACACACACACACACACTTAGCCCAGAGGCCGCTGGCTCTGCTCTCCAAAGACACATGTACAATCAGCAGAGCTGCGGCTCTAGCAGGGAGCATAAGGCGCTGGCACAGGCACAGCTGTGGAGTGGAGGACAGAAGAGGAGAGAGACTTCCTTTTGCAGAACACAATGTACAAAGAGAGGGGAGTGGTAGAGGGGATCGCCAGCCTCCTCCAGCTTCCTTTAAAGGATGGAGGTGGAGGTACACACTTGAAGAGGCAGCGTTGACTTAACATAATGCGGTGTGGAACGTTTCATTGTCAGAACGGACGGCACAGTGTGTGAGTGTTTTTCTTGGACGGAGTAGAAGCAAGTGTGTGTGTGTGTGTGTGTGTGTGTGTGTGTGTGTGTGTGTGTGGGTGGGTGTGGGTGTGTGGGTCGGTATGGCAAATGAGCCCATCAGCCATTGCCTACCTCTGCAGATATGGATCATTTACTTGCATGGCTATACGGAGCCCCACACACACCACAATAACAGCAATGTCTGCACACACAGCAACACACACATACCGTACTATACCTTCATTGGGTCCATTTCAACCTTTTCAATAATTCAACATTTATTCTTATAAATATGCATAGTCAGTTGGCAAAGATAGCCTGATATGTGTGTGTGTCTGTGTGTGTGTTTTTTTTTGCTTTGTTTCTGTGCCTATGTGTGGGAATGCGTGTGTGAGTGTGTGTCTATGTTTGTGTACGTGAGTGTGTTTCAAAGGGGCACTCCATCTGGCGGCAAAGCACCCACTCCTGAACAATGTAGCGAGTCATGAGGTAAGACCTGCTGTTCAGGATGCACACACACACACACCCCCACACACACACACACACACACACACTGCGCCGAGCTAAACCGCTGAGTCATCAGAGCTCTGCCTTCACCCCGTTTAGTAGTTACGATGATCAAGGATATCCAAAGGGTTGGAAAACTCTGACCCGCTTTCTGATAGCACACTCACTCACTGACACACACACACACACACACACACACACACACACACACATTCAGTGTTATTATAATATCATCTGAAAGGGATGGACTGGTCCGTTCTGACCCGGTGGGCTAATGTTAAAAGGGAGAGCTGGATAGTGTCATGTGTCCTGTGGGGGGTCAATGGTTCTGGGAGCTCTGCCACACGATGGTCGGCCAGCCAGGCTTCACTAGTCCACCGCCTGCTAGGCAAACCTCGAACACCTAAAAATACATCAACACACCATGCACAAAGTACACACTCACAAAAGAAGCACGAGGTATAGAGGGGAGCATTGGAAACGTTGGCCTTTCTCCTCGTCAACTAATGGTCTATACATCATCATTGCATGACTTTACTGTGTGTGTGTGTGTGTGTGTGTGTGTGTGAGAGAGTGTGAGTGTGTGTGTGTGTGTGTGTGTGTGTGTGTGTGTGTGTGTGTGTGCGTGCGTGTGTGTGCGTGCGTGTGGGTGTGTTCGTGTGTGGGTGGGGATGTGTGGGTGTGTTTGAAGTTGTTAAATAAATCATCTAAGGAGATTTATGGGACACGGTGAGAAAGCTAAGACTGTAGCAGCACTAAACACTCTTTGTAATACATTATTGTGTGTCTTTGCATCATCAGCAGCTTTCCTGCATAGCAACACCTCTCTGTTCCCACATACGACTCTGTTTCCAAGGCCTACTTTCTCTCTCTCTCTCTCTCTCTCTCTCTCTCTCTCTCTCTCTCTCTCTCTGTATCTGTCACCCTCCTTTCTTCTGCCTTCTCCTTCCCTCTCCCTCCAGTTTGTGGTGATGAACACCGGCCACGTTGGCCTCAAGGGCACCCCATAATATGCACGTTGCCTGGGAGTCGCCCTTGGTAGCCCCTAACAGCCAAAGGCATTTTAAGTGGTGCTTAATGGGTCTGACCTTTGCTTTTATGAACCTCAAACAATCATAAAGAGATGAGTAAATATACACAGATAACAAACCCACAGATGCCCCACCCCCTCACCCCAGGAAAAAAACAGGCGGAAAAAAACTCCTATCTGCGTGGGGAGCAAGCTAAACAACAGTGGCAGTGTCCCCAGGCAACACAGTACCCACGAAATGTATATGATCTTCCTGAAATAATTATGATTAGAGCTCGCTCGGGGTCGTCTCAAACGAACATGACCGCACACGGGTTTTTATCTTAAGGTTAGGTTAAGGTTGCAGCCACCAATGCTTTTCTTTACCAACTCATCAACTCATGAACTCATTAGTGAAGAAACAGCAGACATTGTTAAAGAGAGGCCTGTAGAAGTCAGCCGCCCATGAAATACCAGCCTCTTTCTCTGAAGCAGAAAGAAGCCTTCCTACCCTTTGAATGCACAAGATGTGGCTTTCCACAACGATGTGCCAAAAGTAGACATAACCATGTCAAACACATCTGGCATGTATGGACCTCCTATATGCTAGAATTATATTTCAGTCAGGACAACTTACAATAGGTTTAACAATTTATTACAATACACGGTAATACATTGAAGTATGGGTCAAGGGTCTGCTGCTCTGACTGCTTCCCCGCTCGGTATCTTATAAACACTAAGTGAACAACCATTGATAGAGAGCAGATATCTGCAGAATCCCCTCAGATACTGTGCAACAGACCCTAAATAGGTGGAAGCTGGGGTGGAGATGGGCAGCAGCAAGAGCAGAAGCATGGTGTGGTGCAGCAGTGAGCGAGCAGTTGTAGGAGCAAGTGTGGTGAGCAGTGTTGGGACTAACGCATTACAAAGTAACGCGTTACCGTAATTTCACTGCTATTCTCGGTAACTAGTAAAGTAATGCGTCATTATTCACATTTGAGTAACTAAATTACAGTTACTGAAAATGTAAATGGGACCGTTACTAGTTACTGTTATTTTCCCCTATATTGTGAATTTTACTGATAACAAATGTGAATTTTTTTTGCCTCTTGGTCAATCTTTACTGTTTATGCTCAAACGTGACTCTTTCCTGTTTATTTTTCTGCTTCGTTATATATAGCCCCCCTTCTTATGCCCCCTCAAAGTTATTTAATTAGCGTGAGGAAGAAGATTCCACACATGCTATTTAAGGTTTGCTAATGTTAGTATGTTTCATAACGAATGAATACTTGGGGTGCCTCTGGTATTCTAAATTCATACGTTTTGGTTCTGGAGGAAACTGGTAACTAAACTGGTAATGAACATTTGCTAAACTTTAGTTGTTGTAGGCTACTTGTAGTTGTTAGCTCGGTAAACTTGGCATACTGGCTAGCAGTGTGGGATAAAAAAATTAAGCCTTAACTTCAGAGTTTGACTAAATTGGGAAACGCAAAAGTTACTAAAGTTTTTCAAGGGAGTAATCGGTAAAGTAACTTAGTTACTTTTTTGAAGAGGTAACGAATAACTAACTAAATAAAAAAGTTTCCAGTAACTAGCACAACACTGGTGG
>JAPMUY010008378.1:42500-52500 GCA_026901105.3 Galaxias olidus | reverse complement strand
CCACTAACGTTAGAGACCCCCACAAAGCTCAGATTATAACCCTGTCTACCATACAGTAAAGCCCCGGACCGAGAATATATAAGGGGCTAAAGTGTGTTTTTTAAGAACACCATTAAGAATGATTGAGTTATTTTGTTGGCAGCAGCCGCCCTGTGTGAATCCGTGTGGGATTACAAAGTAGGCCTGCCAGCCGTCCTCAGTGGATCGACTGCTCTCTGGCAGAAGGCTAGCCGGGCCAAACGAACACATCCCTTGGTGTATGCACCAAGCGGTACATTACGCAAGGCAAGCGTGCATCAGATGCAAGCGATTAATTCCCTAACTAGCTGTGTAGACAAATCTGTGATTCAATCCATCTTGGGCTGAAGCCCCGTGGCAGCTCTCCAAAGGCGCGCTGGCAGCTGCACGCGGCCATCGTTAGCCCCCGTGTCGCTCCTCCAGGACACGCGGCCGTCGTTAGCCCCCGTGTCGCTCCTCCAGGACACGCGGCCGTCGTTAGCCCCCGTGTCGCGCGCGCTCCTCCAGGACACGCGGCCGTCGTTAGCCCCCGTGTCGCTCCTCCAGGACACGCGGCCGTCGTTAGCCCCCGTGTCGCTCCTCCAGGACACGCGGCCGTCGTTAGCCCCCGTGTCGCTCCTCCAGGACACGCGGCCGTCGTTAGCCCCCGTGTCGCTCCTCCAGGACACGCGGCCGTCATTAGCCCCCGTGTCGCTCCTCCAGGACACGTTGTTAGCCGTCGCTCCTCCAGGACCGCGGCCGTGTTAGCCCCGTGTCGCACGCTCCTCCAGGACACGCGGCCGTCGTTAGCCCCCGTGTCGCTCCTCCAGGACACGCGGCCGTCGTTAGCCCCCGTGTTGCGCGCGCTCCTCCAGGACACGCGGCCGTCGTTAGCCCCCGTGTCGCGCGCTCCTCCAGGACACGCGCCGTCGCGGCGAGGGGGCTTCGGCGAAACCGTCGTCCTGCCAGCGGGTCCAGCCACGCCCGCTGCCGTCGGTCAAGCTTGGCGGGCGCCACGGTGGCTGTTGCCCGGCCTGGATGCGGACCTGTTTCGTTGAACGTCCTCCCTCATCTGTATCGGTCAGCCGTGCCCCCCCGTCGCTGGTGTGATGGGAGGGATGCCGCAGTGACGCTACGTTCACTAGTCACATGCTCTGCATGTGTGTGTGTGTGTGTGTGTGTGTGTTAGTGTGTGTGTGTGCGTGAGAGAGAGAGAGAGAACGTGTGTTAGGGAGTGTTGTGTGTGTGTGTGTGTGTGTGTGTGTGTGTGAGTGTGTGTGTGTGTGTGTGTGTGTGTGTGTATGTGCGTGTACGTGTACGTATGTGTGTGGGTGTGTGTGTGTGTGTGTGTTTGTGTAAATAAGCCCTAGCCTGCATTGCGTGTATCTGTGCGTTGGGGAGTCCATGCTGGGAGCGGGGGAGCAGGACTAAACATTTGCCCTAATTGAACTGCACTCAAGCATAAATTAGCAGTCACTGCTAAGTCGGCAGATTTGTGTGTGTGGCTCTGTGTGTGTTTAGAAGTGTGTGTGTGTGTGTGTGTGTGTGTGTGTGCCCAAGAGTGTGTCTGCGAGTGAGTGCAGAAATGCATTCAATCCAATCCATATGCATGATTCTTCACTCCAATCACTTTGTTGCCTGAGTCTCAGTATGAGACTCATATCACTCTTCCTCTCACACACATATTCCCTCTCTCTCTTTCTCTCTCTTTCTGTCTTGCGCTCGCTCCTCTCTCTCTCACTTTTTTTCTCTTCCTCTTCCTCCCTCTCCCCCTTGGCTAGCATTCCCCCCCCCCCCCCCCCCCCCCCCCGCCCTTCTCTTCATCACTATGGGGACACACAGCTTCTCTCCATAACGGGAGTGGGGTGGGGTGGGGGGGGGGGGGTGAGTGCTCACTTTAATCAACTCATGTGAAATAACAAACCTCTCTGCTGTTGGGTGCTCCACACAAGGGCTCTCCGGCTGCCTGGAGGACATGCTGTAGAGAACGCTCTCCACCCGGCTACTTATGCAGCCCTGCCTTAGACTAGGAAGCTGACGGGGGGATACGTGGGAGAAACAGGTGAGGAGGAGAGGAAGAATAGGACAAGGAATAGGAAGAAGAACAGGATGCAGAATACAAATTAGGAGAAGAGAAGAGAAGAGGAGGAGAGGAGAGAAGAGGAGAGGAGAGAATAGAGGAGAAGAGAAGAGTAGAGAGGAGGAGAGAAGAGGAGAGAGGAGGAGAGAAGAGGAGAGAAGAGAGGAGGAGAGAAGAGAAGAGAGAAGAGAGAAGAGAAGAGAGAAGAGAAGAGAAGAGAAGAGTAGAGAGGAGGAGAGAAGAGGAGAGAAGAGAAGAGTAGGGTAGAGTAGGGAGGAGAGAAGAGAAGAGAAGAGGAGAGAAGAGAAGAGTAGGGTAGAGTAGGGAGGAGAGAAGAGTCCATTGAGGACCATTCTGCCGTGGTGGAGGGCCTTTCAGAGCAGAGGGCCCGGGACGAGAGTGCCATTGCTCTGCTTCCCGGGCCTCTGGGGGACACACATCGCTCCGTGCTGACAAGGGAAGGAAGGGCTCACCAGAAACGTGGGCGGCGTCACAAAGAACGGCGGGATTCTGCCTCGGATCAGATCAAGTTCTCGGGCCTAATGGCCGTTGATGACGGCGGGAGTGGAGGACTGTCTTGTAAATACTGATCTGGGATCTGAGGCTTCACGTCTCCTTTCACGGCAGCCGGCTCCTCCCGTCATCACGCCCACGCGTCCCCTCCCTTCTCCTCAAACAACCCTTTAACGTTCCCCCTCTCCAAGCGCCCTCCGTGCACATGTCCGCTGCTCATCCCTCCCTGCTGTGATCCATTAAAAAGAACGGAGCAGGAGAAAGACAGAGCAGTCCGTAAGAGGGAACGAAGAGGGACGATTGTGCTTTTTTTTCTTTGTGGAGAATATCAAAGTGGGGTTTTTTTTCACCACAATTAAGTGCTTCAGGAATCAGGAGGTTGTACGCATGTGAGTGTGTTTGTGTCTGTGTTCATGTGTGTGTTTATGTGTGTGTGAGAGAGAGGGAGAGAGAGAGAGAGAGAGAGAGAGAGAGAGAGAGAGAGAGAGAGAGAGAGAGAGAGAGAGAGAGAGAGAGAGAGAGAAAGACTGCAGAATCTTTGGCCAAAAGAGAGGTACCCGCGTCATTGAAGCAGAGACTTCAAAAAGGGGGTGGGGGGGGGGGGAGAGACAAAGAACTGGAAGGAGTGCCACTTGAGGACGGAGAGAATAGGGAGAGAGAGAGGGGGGGGGACGAGGAAGAAAGAAGAGAAAGAGGAGAAAGAAAGAGGCTGTAATGAGATGGAGGAGGGAATCGAAGAGACGTGACAGAAAAGAGATACAGAATTGGACACTTAGGGGGGGTTTAACCAAATAGAGAGAGAGAGAAAGAGAGAGAGAGAGAGAGAGAGAGAGCGAGAGAGAGAGAGAGAGAGATAAAAGAGACAGACTTTGACTTTTAAAATAATTTTTTGAGAGAGAGAACCAGAGAGAACCAGAGAGAGAACCAGAGAGAGAACCGGAGAGAGAGAATGAGAGAGGGGTGGGGGAAGAGAGGAGGGATACAAAGGCAGAGGATGGGCAGGCATTGAAAAGCAGCAATGGGAGGAGGACTCTTGTTGTGAGCTGAGGACAGATGGAGCAGGAGGAGGTGGAGAGTGGACCCTCCATTCTGTGCAAAAGGGTTCCCATCTATATTTATATAGAACAAGGAGCACATTTCAATATTAACAAACCTCCATTGACCTCCATGATGCCATGAGGACGCACACAAGTTCCCAAATGTATTATGCATGTTCCAGCAAAGACGGTCTCTCCCACTCTCACTCACACGCACACACACACGCACGCACACACACACACACACACACACACACACACACACACACACACGCACACACTGTCTCCATGGGGACGCAATAAGTTGAAATACACTTTCCAGGTCTGGATAGAGAGAGATGAGGCTCTTTCTTTGGCCTTATGGGATACATGCTGATCTATTAGAGCAGCGCACCCTGATCTTCACTGTGGCTCGTGTGCCTGTGGGAGCTAAACTCCAGACGGGATGACCTGGAGACACTGGTTTCCCCCTGCGCCTTCTCCCTCTACACATCCCAACGGTGCCGGTGTTGAAAATTCAATGTTCATAATAAAGGAATAGATTTCAGGTGACTCAGCTAAAACGTTCACGTTGAAAAACCTTTTCCAAAATGTTACCTGGGTTCTCGTCTAGTCTGGCCCGTTCAGGCTCCTCCCGTCTGGAAGTCTTGGCGGGCGTAATCGACTGCTCTCAGGATGTCAATGGTCGCGAGCCATTGGGGCAGTGAAACCAACAGCTTGGTCTTCAACCCCAGGCCCCTCAAACAGGGGAACTGTCGAGAGCTCTGCCTCGCTCACGGGCACACACACACACACACACACACACACACACACACACACACACACACACACACACACACTTCAAAGCTAGCGTCTAACTCACAGAGATAGGCCAGATAGTGTTCGATCTCTATGGTCTGATCTGGGGATGTATGTTGCACAACACTCAACAAAACAGCTTTCATCTTCTCTACAAGCCCTCTTTCTCGTTCCCTTCCACACACACACACACACACACACACACACACACACACACTCAAACATGCTGTCTACTGTGATGAAACTAGGGAGGAGGACTGCATTAAGACTTCATGAGGGCATTAAGGATTGATGGAACAAGCCCTAAAATATCACCGGTGTGTATGACAGCAGACACTGGAGGGTTATTAGACGGTGTAAATGCATGTGTATACGTGTGTTGAGGGGTGGGTGTGTGTGTGGCCATGCGGTGGCCTGCCTCCCACAATCTCTGTGTGCCCGTGCATGAGGAACGGGTCAGCGAGGAATCACTACAGGAAAATAATTTTAAATAATGCATCCCCTGGCCCCGTTGCAGAGCGAGCTACTCATCCATGGAGCCTTGAGACGGACAGGCAGACAGACAGGCAGGCAGGCAGGCAGGCAGACAGGCAGGCAGAGAGACAGGCAGAGAGACAGACAGACAGACAGACGGACAGGCGGGCGGGCGGGCGGGCGGGCGGGCGGGCGGGCGGGCGGGCAGGCAGGCAGGCAGGCAGGCAGGCAGGCAGGCAGGCAGGCAGACAGACAGGCGGACAGGCAGACAGACAGGCAGGCAGGCAGGCAGGCAGGCAGGCAGGCAGACAGGCAGGCAGGCAGGCAGGCAGGCAGGCAGACAGGCAGACAGACAGGCAGGCAGACAGGCAGACAGACAGACAGGCAGACAGGCAGGCAGGCAGGCAGGCAGGCAGGCAGGCAGGCAGGCAGGCAGGCAGGCAGGCAGACAGACATGAAGGCAGGCAGGCAGGCAGGCAGGCAGGCAGACAGGCAGGCAGACAGGCACAGGCAGGCAGGGGACGACAGGCAGGCATGCAGACAGCCAGGCAGGCAGGCAGACAGGCAGGTAGGCAGACAGGCAGGCAGGCAGGCAGGGGACGACAGGCAGGCATGCAGACAGGCAGGCAGACAGACAGGCAGGCAGGCAGGCAGGCAGACAGACAGGCAGGCAGGCAGACAGACAGACAGGCAGGCAGACAGGCAGGCAGGGGACGACAGCGACAGGCAGAAGCTCAGTGGAGAGAAACTAATAACCCTCTCCTCTGTCCCACTCTGCCTGCGTCTCTACCCAGACCTCCATGTTTACCCTGCGCCCAAGTCCTGAACTCCTTTACAAAACTCCCTGCCTTCAACCCTTCATCTTCGGCTTGCTGACTGTTTTCCCTATCCGTCTCCAACTCTGTCGCTTTTCTCTTTTTCTGCCCCGCTCCTCCCCCTTCTCCCCTCCTCCCCCCGGCCTCCATCCCTCTCTCGTCGCTCGGTGATATATGTTGCTCTTAGCACCTGAATATGTTGCCGCCCCGACTCTGCCGGCTGAAAAATGGCTTTCATCTGGGATTTGAGCTAAAGCAAATTACCCCAAGGGTGGTATAGATCACGAGGTGAGGGGGACAGGGAGGCTGATGGGGAGGGAGAGAGGGAGGGAGGGAGGCTGATGGTGAGGGAGAGAGGGAGGGAGGGAGGGAGGGAGGGAGGGAGGGAGCGAGAGGGTGTTAGGGACACATGATAAAAAGAGGGAAGGAGCGAGCGAGAAAAAAGCCCAAAGAATACGAACGCGTTGGAGGAGAACAGAGGACAGGAGAAGGATGACTTAGAGGAACGGAGAGAGGAGGATGGAGGGGACTAAGAAGAGGGGGAGGAAAGGAAAGAGAAAAGGCAGACGAGAAACGGACCGAAGCTGAGAAGGGGGGGGGGGGGGGGTGTATATGAAGGTCAGAAATTGGAACGAGGGTGGGGGTTGAGGGGGGGGTGGGGTAACTAACCTGAAGCACGTGCACGCCGGGCTTGGTCCACAGGACACACGTCCACACCCGCTCACTGACAAACCTTCCCACCGCAAACTCCTGGAAACACCCTGGCTTCTGCAACGCGCTAGTTTTCATACACTTGTTGTTTGATGCTGACTCAATCACACACACACACACACACACACACACACACACACACACACACACACACACACACACACACACACACCCCAAACAAAGAGTCTATCCATCAGGCAGTGTTGACAGTGAATGAGTTGACTGCAGGGATGGTTACCGGGTGGGGGTGGGGTGGGGTTGATGGAGGAAGGTGGGAGAGGAGGCTGACAGATAGTTCTGTCAGCAGAGGAATCAGGACGACAGAACTGATACAACACTCCGCTTCCTTCCCGTAGCGCTCAGCGCCCGCCCCCTTCACTCCCGTGGCCAATGCGTGGACAGCACCCTCGCCTGTGCTCACTCTCTATTGGTTGCTAAGCGGAAGTGATTGATAGCTACCAACCGATGCCCCAGTCACGTTCAGGACCTCAGGCGGCGCTCCACTTAAGCTCGAGAGAACACTCGTCTCTAAAAGCTTATCAAAAAAAAACAGTCGACTCAACGAAGGCCTGCCTGAGCGCGGAACTCAGATTCTCACACCTTCGGAGAGTTACCGTGCGATTATGACATCGGGATGTAATGTGCAGGTTTTACACACATTGATGGGAGAAGTTTGTGCGTGTTCGCACAGCGTCGAGTCAGCTTTCCGGGGAAATATGGTGGCAGACGATATGAACCGGTGTAACATCCTGCTTTTCAACGCCGACTCACCCACGGTCTCCTTGACTATCTCTATTTTTACTCCGTTCAAGGACACCTGCCAGCGACGGAGGGAATATGTAAATGAGGAGTTTTAGAAGGGAGGGAGAGGTGTGTGGTTCTTTCTTAAATCTCCCGGTGTAAGCAGAAAAAAATGTTTAGACTAAAGTGAATTGAATATAGACCTGAGGCTGCTGTTGGCATCAAAGAGATCCCTCCCAAACTCTGGACAACTCTCTCTCTCTCTCTCTCTCTCTCTCTCTCTGCCTCTCTCTCTCTCTGTCTCTCTCTCTCTCTCTCTCTCTCTCTCTCTCTCTCTCTCTCTCTCTCTCTCTCTCTCTCTCTCTCTCTCTCTCTCTCTCTCTCTCTCTCTCTCTCTCTCTCTCTCTCTCTCTCTCTCTCTCTCTCTCTCTCTCTCTCTCTCTCTCTCTCTCTCTCTCTCTCCCTTGTCTCGATAACCTTCTCTGTCTGCGTCTGGGTCTGTGTGAGCGTGCCCTCGCAGGGCGTTCGCGTTGTGAAACAGCCGCCGCGGTTTCCGTTGGGGTGGTTCCCATGGCAACAGTGTCGACTTCCTCCACACTGACCACCCCCCCCCCCCCCCCCCACCCCACCCCGTTCTCTGGGAGGTCTCTCACCTTGTGAATAATGGAGGACGGACAAGGGCACATCAACACTTCAACTCGCACCCCAACCTCTTAGTGGCCCGTCCACCCCAAAGGCCCTGGGAGAGCAAAGAAACGCACCGTCTCCTTAGAAAACCTTTACACGGCCGCTCTCCATTCTTCCAGGCCCTGAGATGAGGCTGAGAGATAAGGAGGCCTAGTGTTGATACTAAATGGCACTGGGCCTGTGTGTGTGTGTGTGTGTGTGTGTGTGTGTGTGTGTGTGTGTGTGTATGTGTGTGTGTGTGTGTGCAAAGAATCACTGTCTCCTTTTTGGAAAATGGCTCGCAGCCCGTCCATGCACAGCTGCTGGCGCCGCACATCAAAGTGGCACCGGGATAAAGCGGAATGGCAGAACATTCCGTCGGCCGGCCTGTTCTAATTCCGGATGGACGGACGGACGGACGGACAGCGTGCTGACTGTTCTTGAAGGGCCTACAAAGGGATCCTTTCTCCATGCCTGTGAGGCGGCTCCGTTCTGCATGTTCACCCTCACATCATGGACATAACCGTACGCACACACACACACACACACACACACACACACACACACACACACACACACACACACACACACACACACACACACACACACACACACACACACACACACACACACAGAAACACACACACATTTGAAATGTTCACTCAGTCTCAGAGGGACTCATTACTGTGATTGGCTGGTGGACAGTTTGCTGACCACATTGCTCTTTTTGTGTTGCGTTAGCATGTGGCGTATGTGAGCAGCGTGTGTGTGTGTGTACGGCCCGTGTGTGTATGTGTGTGTGTGTGAATCGGTCAGGGGTTATGTTAGAAGAAGACGAGGAGGAGGAGAGAAGAGAAGATGCAAAGCCATGCCTGGTCAGAGAGAGCAGACGTGAGCTAAATAGCTGAGTTGGCATTCAGATGTGGGGAAGGAGGGAGGGAGGGAGGGCGGGAGGGAGGGAGGGAGGGAGGGAGGAGGAGAGAAGCCGGACGGCTGGAAGAGAGGAGGACTATGAGTCACTGATGTCATTGAAAGTACACCAGGAGGACAGTGGGATTCTACACAGTGTACTTTCTACTGGGGTAGCAGCCATTGTTACAGTGAGGAAGCTGGAACGTCGTTAGTCTAAGGGCACGTATGGAATATGCTAGAACAATAGATTGATATAGATATATACACACACACACAGACACACACACGTTCCCTCCATACTGACACCCTCTCTACCTCTCTCACACACACACACACACGCACACACACACCATGTGACTGCTCTCTTTCTCCCTGAAATTTCAGCGTCTATAGATCAGCGTGTCCTTGACTTTGCTTGTCCAGAATGACGCACAAAACGGTCAACTCCGCTTCTGTGTGTGTGTGTGTGTGTGTGTGTGTGTGTGTGTGTGTGTGTGTGTGTGTGTGTGTGTGTGTGTGTGTGTGTGTGTGTGTGTGTGTGTGTGTGTGTGTGTGTGAGAGAGGGGGGGGTGTCAGCATGGAGGGAACGAGTCCCGGGGAGATGGAGGATATATTGACTTCTATATAAAAGCCAGGCTCTGGAGGTAATTCCATCTGTGGATGGGCTGTGATGAGATTTTGTTCTGTTTTCTTGCACAGATGTTGCTATGGTCCTCCTGATTTCACAAGATTATTCCCGAGAAATGTGTGTGTGTGTGTGTGGGGGTGGGGGGGGGGGGGGGCTAGCTATGTTTTCTATTTTAAAGATTACATTTGTTTTATAGTATTATACATACAATGTCTGATATGATACGTCATTCTCTAAAATTTATTCTAAACCTACTGTCCATAATATTTTCTCTTTTAGCTCAAAAAGCTTTCTCTGTAAAGGAAGGTATATAGTGAGAAGGAAGGATGGAAGGAAGGAAGGAAGGAAGGAAGGAGGGAAGGAAGGAAGGAAGGACAAATGCAAGGAAGGAAGGAAGGAAGGAAAAGAGAAAAAAAGAAAGGGATGAAGAGGAAGAGAAGGATGGAGGAAAGCAGGCACCAGGGAATAAGATGACAGTGAGAAGAATACAGAATCTTCCAGTTGACTATCATAGAATCCCAATAAAGGCACATTCCAGAACAGCAGAGTGTGTCACACTTACGAAATAAATACACACACATCCAAACCAAAACAGATGCTGGTCCTTTCATGGGATTCTCCGGGTTGT
>JAPMUY010008378.1:35000-40000 GCA_026901105.3 Galaxias olidus | reverse complement strand
TCTTTCGCACTCTCTCTCCCTTCCCTGATTCTCTCTTTCGCACTCTCTTTCCTCCCATCCCTGATTCTCTCTTTCGCACACAATTTAATCCCTTCCCTGATTCTCTCTTTCGCACTCTCTTTCCTCCCTTCCCTGATTCTCTCTTTCGCACTCTCTTTCCTCCCTTCCCTGATTCTCTCTCTTTCCTCCCTTCCCTGATTCTCTCTTTCGCACTCTCTTTCCTCCCTTCCCTGATTCTCTCTTTCGCACTCTCTTTCCTCCCTTCCCTGATTCTCTCTTTCGCACTCTCTTTCCTCCCTTCCCTGATTCTCTCTTTCGCACTCTCTTTCCTCCCTTCCCTGATTCTCTCTTGCCTGTCAATCTCTCACGCTCTCTCCCTCTGACACACACACACATTTTTTTCCCCCAGCATCTAACCACAGAGAACATTCCTGTCAGTCAAAGTTGTTCTCACATTCAAAAAGGCTTTTTCGAATTCTTGGCCTACTCGGGGAGTTTCAGGGAGGTGTGCGGGCGACGGAGGCACAGACAGAACCACTCCTGGTGACGACAACACCCTGGCCGACAGGGGACACGGAAAACAGTCTCTCATTACAGAGGCCCACAACACTCGTCAGTGCACACATCTCCGGTGGTGCTGTGTGTGGGAGTGGCCTGCACCTCACTTGCCGTATCGGCGGACAGGGAAATCAGACTCCCCGCGACATGCCAGGCCTGGCGATGGTCCTCTCTCCCTCTTTTTATTCTGTTCTCTTTTGCCCCCCTCTGACTTTTCCTCCCCCGGCTCTCGTTCCCCCGCTCTCTTCTTGCGCGCCCTCCCGTCGCCCGGGCTCCTCCGCTCTCCCTTTCCTTCTCTTTTGCCTCTCTCTCTTCCGCCTCTCCGTCCCCCCCCCCCCCCCCCCCCCCCGCCGCTCCTCTCTTTCTCTCGCCATTCGATCTCCCCCTGCTCCCTGATTTCTAGAGAGAGGAGGCTGTGGCAGGAGCCGGCATACAAACTAGCTGACTCAATACGCACACCACCGGAGGAGGGAGGGGTTGCCAGGTCGAAGAGGGAAGAGGTACGAGAGAAGAAAGAAGGAAAACACGGACTGACCAATGGACTGACCGGCCCCGTGCTGTGATGGACAGGCAGCCAGACAGACAGGCAGAGAGACAGACGGACAGGCAGCCAGACAGACGGGCAGAGAGACAGACGGACATGCAGCCAGACAGACAGGCAGAGAGACAGGCAGACAGGCAGCCAGACAGGCAGAGAGACAGACGGACAGGCAGCCAGACAGACGGGCAGAGAGACAGGCGGACAGGCAGCCAGACAGGCAGAGAGACAGACGGACAGGCAGCCAGACAGACAGAGAGACAGGCAGAGAGACAGGCAGAGAGACAGCCAAACAAACAGAGTTCAGCGACTGAGATGTTAAACTCAGATTAGCCACGGCCCCGTCTGTGTACCGGCATGCTAACTCCCCCTATAGACACGCACCGGTGAACAGCGCAGCAGTTCATTGATTATTCATCACACGAAAACCTGCTAGGAGAGCCAAGAGAGGCGACACAGCCGCGATACGTACATGTGAAACCGTGTTTGTGTGTGTGTGTGTGTGTGTGTGTGTGTGTGTGAGTGTACGTGTGTGTGTGTGTGGGGGGGGGGGGGGGCGGTTGCGGGGATGTTAAACCGTAACTTGAGGCACGTTCGTTTTCTCACAAGGGCCCTGTAGCTTCACCGCAATCTCCCTGCAACACTAGCAGGGCCCTCAGCAGTGCTGTCTGTCTCTGCCTCAGCACGGACATGCCTGTGTTCTGGCTGTGAGTGTGAATACCCGCCTGTCTGCCTGGGTCTCTACTTGCCCCGTGTGAGCGTGTGTTCTCCCTGCTGTGGGTGTGTCTGTGGGGTTTTGAAACAACGGCGTCTCGTTCATCAGAAGCGTCCTGCCGTGGAACGGGCATGCCCGTACGGCTCCAAGCCTGGTGGGTTAGTGTTAGCTTCTCAGGCTAAACAGACAGCTGGGGTACAGACTAGGGGGCTCCACATATCAAAACCAGAATAGCTGCAGCGTCTGGGAGATAGCATCTTTGTGTGTGTGTGTGTGTGTGTGTGTGTGTGTGTGTGTGTGTGTGTGCGTGCGTGTGTGGGGGGTGTGTGTTCGTTCCAGGAAATCCATGTGAACGGCTCCGTGTCACGGTTCAGAGGTGTGGATTGGATAGAAGATGGAGAACAAGCGAGGCGGTCTGAGCCAGTGAGGGAATCTGAAGTGGTAGGGAGCTGCTGTGCTGAGCGTGCTCACAGGTTCCTGACATGTAACAAGCACATCTCTACACAGAAAGACACACGGGGAACACGGAGGCGTGGTAAGACGTCATTCCACAGTAACTCAGGGGCTGTCGAGAAGTATGGAGTCTCTCGTTCTACAATTTCCAGAAGACACGTCTCAGTCCTGCCGGCAGGTAGGCAGACCATAATGACCCACCAAGGCCCTTTATTTTACCGGCCAGCAGGAACGCATCTTGGCTCGGCCGCTGGGTAAGGTTTAGGGCAGTCTTTATGGGGGCCGGCTTCTCTCCTCATCATCCATGCAGATGGGAAAATCTCTCTCTTTCTCTCTCTCCTCTCTCTCTCTCTCTCTCTCTCTCTCTCACTCTCTCTCTCTCTCACGCTCTCATGCTCTCACGCTCTCTTTCTCTCTCTCTCTCTCTCTCTCTCTCTCTCTCTCTCTCTCTCTCTCTCTCTCTCTCTCTCTCCCTCGCTTGCTCTCTCTCTCTATCTTTTGCTCTGGCTTTTTGCCAACATTTGAAGTCAGTGAGTGGGAAAACTGCCTTAGTAGTCCAAGCCCCATGGGACGCTATGGCAACACAACATCGGTTATAACAGATAGATAGATGGCCAGTATGGCTGTGGGTAGGCACGGGGGCATTGAAAGGGCGATGTCTTGGTGTGGCTCACACTCAAATGTTTGCAACAATGCAACAAGGCCACTGGAGAGAGGGGTAAAAAATCCTGTCGACTAATATATTTCAATATTTTGCACAACAAGCAAATACTTCAAAAGTTTATTTGGGGCACAACACTATGCTGATGTATTTCCCCCCACCGTCAGCCAAGAAACATCAACTACATCAGCAGTAGCAAATTAATGATAAAACAAATATTAAAATAAATGGCTTTATGTAGGGGTTCTAGTCAAAAGCTTAATTTTAACGGAATACATACGGTAAACTGCAATAAATAAAAAACAAGGTTTCTCCTTCAAGCCTACAATTCCACCCATTGGGCTTGGAGGCTATTTCAATCACTTTGCATGTGTTCAGCCGTTCTCTTCACAGCACAGGACTAGGCAACGGCAGTATTTTGTAGAGACCGACGCTTAGGCAGAAATGATAGAAGCCGCTGTCCAAGGTCCTGAACGGCAAACAGCCACTGCTGTTCAAAGCAATTGCAGTCCGTTGAACATAGGCTCTGCATTGAAATGCAAAGGACGACATACCAAAAGGCTAAACCCAAGTCGAAATTTAAAAGGTGCACAATCGTACAAATAATAAAAGTAGACTTATAGACTCTTCTGTTGACACCTAACAATTAAAAAATAAAATAGAACAATTCAACTGGCAAAATCTATGAAAATAAATTGATTTTATCTTGAGCAAAATGCATTCTCTCACACATTAAAGGATGACAATTAAGCAAAAGAAATGTAAGAAGTAACCTACAACACTATCGGTTCATATCTAGCCTACTGTAAATGGTATGCTATGTCATCTAAAGCAAATTACCTTAAACCTCGCCCAGTCCTAACCTTGAATTTTTTCAAATCTCTTTATAGGAAGATATAGATTTACAAGGTTGTTCAAACTATGTTACAAAACGTTATTTTGCTAGAAAACATTAAGCATCATAGGAAGAGCATATTTCCACTGCCACTTGGATCCGAAATAAATCGGATGAATTGGATGAATTAACCTAGCCGCGTTGTTATCAATTAAGTCACGCATCAGTTTAAAATAAAAGAGCACAGCCATACCCCATAGCATCAGGCTAATCACTCACACACACATACACGCGCGCATCCACGCATTCACACAGACTGGCAAGTCAATCTAAACTGTCAATGCCATTATTTGCTAGCAAGGCTATTAAAGTTGCATACGCAACACGGTTCCTGCATGGAATCCAACGAGTAGCCTATACTCCCCACCGCATGCAATGGAACAGTGGGCTACGGAGGAGAGGATCATAATTTTAACCGCTATCGTTTACCTGGTTAAATGTAGAACAGGGAGAACGATTCTGTCCCTCTGATCCTGAGAAAGGATGGGGTGCTCAGTGTCCCACCGGTGTTTTCCCAGTGTCTGTATTTCTCTTCTGCTTTACGCGTCTCTGCTGGGGGAGAACGATCACTGACCGCGGAAATCCGCTCGCGGTAACAGTAACATCTTGCCCGAGTCAGGGCTGGCATACAAAACGGCGCAGATATGTTACTGCCTCCGTCTCCCCTTCTCCCTCTGCTCTCTAGCTTCACACACTGCGTCAGACCCCTGTTTAAGCTCTCTCTATCTCCCTCTCCCTCTCCCTCTCGCTCTCTCTCTCTCTCTCTCTCTCTCTCTCTCTCTCTCTCTCTCTCTCTCTCTCTCTCTCTCTCTCTCTCTCTCTATCTGGACTGTGATTAATTCACTTCAATTCAACACAGAGGACCCCCCCCCTAGCGTTTTCTCTCTCCTCCCCATCCTTGCCTGAACTGTTTGCCGCTTGCCAGCTGTGCCAGTAAAGGTGCAGGAAGCAAATGAAGAGTTACATTTCAAAATTGTATTCATTTTACAATTTCAGTTGAAGTTTAAAAGTTTGTGAAGATGAAAGGTAGGTTTGACCACTAGTTCTCAATATGTGCCATATTTTTAAATTCATGTCACCCATAACCATTGAGACTAGGTTTGAAGGTCCATATCTTAGATTACACTTCAACATGACCTCTGACCTCTCTTACTTTCAAACAATGTCCTCTCGCTTCGGG
>JAPMUY010008378.1:0-30000 GCA_026901105.3 Galaxias olidus | reverse complement strand
TCTTGTTCTTTTAGTTTTTTTTTTCGAGCGTAACCTGAGCCAACAGTCCATGTGAGATTTCCCAAACCACTTGACTTCTGTTGCTTCCCTCTGGAGGACCTCGGCGGTCCGTGTGCTGGGACCGGCCATCCCATTACCTAAAGAGCCCCTGCGTGCGTGAACCCGGAGGGAGCCTTCCCGGGGAGGGGGGCTGGGTTCCAGGGGCTCTCCCGTCATCCTGGCTCTATTCTCCGCTATGCTAATCAGGCTCTGAGGAGCTTATGTGTCGCGCTCATGTGTATTTTTGTTGAAATCGCTCTTCGGAGACAGTGCTGAGACCGACCCTCGCCTTGTCAACGACTAAGCTTGTTATCCTGTGGGGACAGTTCATCAGCGTCTTTGTGGGTTTCTTGGTATGTGTGTGTGTGTGTGTGTGTGTGTGTGTGTGTGTGCACGTGCGTGCATGTGTGTGTGTTTGTGTGAGCAAGTGTGTTTGTGTGTGTCGGATATTTGGCATGGCCTTTGGCCTTCATACGAACAAGATACAAGCAATTCGTTAGCTTGGACCCCTAACACTTGAAATCAGGGGTCAATTTGTGTGTGCGTTGCTGTGTGTGAGTATGAGTCTGTGTGTAACGAGGCTCTCTCTGGGATTGCTTCGTTTACAGGAGTCAAGAGGGCAAAGGTCATTAGACCTGTTCTCCACCATATCACATTTACTACAGATAGGACACTGTGTGTGTGTGTGTGTGTGTGTGTGTGTGTGTGTGTGTGTGTGTGTGTGTGTAGTGTCTGTGTGTGTGTGTGTGTGTGTGTGTGTGTGTGTGTGTGTGTGTGTGTGTGTGTGAGTGTGTGTGCGTGTGTGTGTGCGTGCGTGCGTGCGTACGTGCGTGTGGTGTGTGCGTGTGCGTGTGCGTGTGCGTGTGTGTGTGTGTGTGTGTGTATGATGGGGTGGGGTTTCTGAAACATGTACTTTGACAGCCATGGAATGGATAATAGTTTTGAGCGTTTAATAAAATAAATAAAATAAATCACATCCCAGCCCAAAGATTAGGGACACCACAGTGAGACAGCTCACGGAGTCTCTAAAGGAGAATGCTGCAGAAAGGAAAAACGGTTATTCTCCTGTTTCTTCCTGCACTGTTCATGGACCAGACATAGATCTGGCCTGAACTAATTTAAAACTATTGATTCACTGTGTGTGTGTGTGCGTGTGTGTGTGTGTGTGTGTGTGTGTGTGTGTGTGTGTGTGTGTGTGTGTGTGTACGTCTGAGAGAGACCGATGGAGATGAAGAGCGAGGGAGTGCGGTAGAGTGAGTGTTAGTGAGTGAGCGCGTGCCTTGGGTTTGACAGAGCCCCGCTTACGTATAGACGCAGTGCTATCAATGTCAAGGCATGGATGTATGGGGCAGTTTGAGGCAAGCCAGGAGAGCGGTGGAGGGCTGTGGGGGGTACAGTAGCCAGCTGTACCTGGGCCATAGAGAACCATGAACACGCTCATCCAATACCATCCGCCGCAAGCACTCTTACTCTGAGTAAATCTGTGTGTGTGTGTGTGTGTGTGTGTTTGTGAGAATCACTTTGCATATGCTTGTGTGTGTGTGTGTGTGTGTGTGTGTGTGTGTGTCGGTGGATTTGTGTGTGTGCAAATCACTTTGCATTTGTTTGTATGCATGTGTGTGTGTGTATGTCGGTGGGTTTGCGTGTGTAAACACTTTGCATATATTTGTGTGTGCGTGTGTGTGTGTGTGTCAGTGGGTTTCTGTGTGTGTGTGTGTGTGTGTGTATGTGTGTGTGTGTGTGTGTGTGTGTGTGTGTGTGTGTGTGTGTTGCAGAGACCCAGCCTATGGAAGGCTCCCCTCTCATCTAGGAGGGAGCCGTCGCTTTAAGTGAAGGTTAAGGCTGGGTGAGGGCATTGAAGGACGATATCTCCTCAGCACATCCTGAGCTCCCGACCACACCCCTCGCCGGATATCAATTAGGAGCTCCCTGTGGGTGACGGAAGGAGAGCAGGGCTCCAACTCAAGAGCACCCAAAGGTGTAGGTAAAGAAGGAGAGAAGACCACCGCAGAAAGATAACACGTCCATTCCCTGTTGGAACAAAAGCCCCTGCTAAAGCTAATAGTTTTTTTCCCCCTGAGTTCGTTATTTGGCCTCCCACACTCTTTCCCTCACCTTGAAAATACATTAAAAGACTTGTTCTCCTTGATTTGTTCTCCTCCTTGGAGTCTGTTTCACAACCCCACCAACAGCCTCAGCACAGCCAAGCGTGCCACAGTGTGTGTGTGTGTGTGTGTGTGTGTGTGTGTGTGTGTGTGTGAGTTTGTGTATTTTTCACATATTCCCCAGTCCAGGCCGCTTTGTCCAGGCATGAGTGGTGTGATAATTAAACGAGCCCCGGCCCTCTAGCCCTGGTCAGCGGGCCTGTAATTGGTTCAGGCCCTGAGTTATGTCCGTACCGTTCCGAGGGCAGAGTTCAATAGGCACTGATTTAATTGGCCAGGAGACATAGTCATCGTATGTTTGTATTGGACATACCCAAAGGCTTTGTGCTGTCTAATGACAAACAGCCCCTGAAGAGTCTTGCCTTTTCCACGCGTACACATTGTGTGCCCACATGCACACACACACACACACACACACACACACAGGCACATTGGAAGGAACTCTGCGCCCACTCAAAGAAATGCTCCACAAAATGAATGATGACAAACTCTGTTGTCCTAAACCTCTGAAAGAATCATTGCGTGTACTCTTCCTGCAGGGTTTCCTCTCTGACCACTCGCGCACATGCGTTGGCCACTCACCTCATGAGGAGACATTTTTCACCATAGGAACTGTTAAATAGGACATCTTATCCGTCGTCCCTGTTCTCTTGTGAGGATAACAAAGGGACTATTAAGTATGCGACGCACAGGGCAGCAGAGGCAAACTTTTCAAAGAAGTTAGGCGGCAAATGACATGAATCCAAAATGAATCTCTTTCAAATGTACTTGTAGTTATTACGACAAATTGAAAAGAGGAACGGGGGAGAAGCTACATTCTCAAATTGGACAAATTATTGTCGAGACGGCGCAGACAAACACACATCTACAGTACAATATATATACACAGCCACACACACACACACACACACACACCCTTTTACATGCACTCTTTGACTAACAAACGCACTACCCAAAGCTAATTAATTTGACATTCTCTACCTCTAGTGTAGCACCACATGTATTACATATTATCAGTCTGACATTGATTTTAATGAGTAAATGTTTAATTTCAGCCACAGATTAAAATGAATGTGGTGGGTGAATGTTCCCTCACTCTTTCCACTCTTCACCATTGCCGCTGTATCTAGCGGTGTGTAGGTGTGTGTAGGTGTGTGTAGGTGTGTGTGTGTGCTTTTTAAGCTAATAAAACACAATCTAATTTCCTGCTCCTATCTCTGCATGTCAAGGCCATATCCGGGATGTCACAGAACCTGAATGCAGAACCCCAAGTGTTAAACACACACACACACACACACACACACACACACACACACACACACACACACACACACAAAATCCCAGACCCGTATATATTACTCATCCCCTCCCTCTCCTCAAGGCTGTAGCACCAGTACATCAAATGCATCTGTCAAACCTAGCCATAATAGTTAAGGCACGTGAGGATAGCACACTTGTCTGTCTGAAGGGAAAATAAGTGGAGCGATGGAGCCGGAGAACATGGTGTTCATTGAACCTCGACTTAAAGGAAGCGCACGCTAAACGGTGGAACACTTTGCATGTCGCGTGAATACGATGGCGTGCTCCTTTTGTGTTGTTCTCCGTTGTGTCCATGGCATGCAGAGCCTTACCAGACAGTCCCCCCCCCCCCCCCACTGCAGGTGATTTGGGGACACGTTACAAGGTGCCTCTGGGTCCTTATCAGAGAGAAGTGTAAGGCCTGGCCGACTAAAGGACCTGGTTTAGTGGCTGTGGCTGCTGCTGCTGCTTGTGTGTGTTTTGCATCCATGCCAGAAATGCCCACTCATATATATATACACGTGTGTGTGTGTGTGTGTGTGTGTTTGTGTGCGTGCAATGCAGAAATGAGGCATGCGTAACACATTTGTCCTCATCAATAATGAAAGAACAACAGTGTTAGCGTTTCTTTCATGCTTTGTCTGCGGAGCGATGGCGTATGACGGAGCCAGGATGTACGCGAGGCGAGGGGGCTGACAGAGTCGTCGGAGAGGAGGCTTGACCCCTAATCAAACTTGACATCACACAACAGGAAACACATCGTACACTTCATCCAGACATTACGCCTTGTATTAGACTGACAGCAAACCGGGTGTTTCAAAATGCACACACACACACACACACACACACACACACACACACACACACACACACACACACACACACACACACACACACACACACACACACACACACACACACACACACACACACACAAACACTTACACACACATATAAGTGCAGGCACACTCATGGTTGCAGAGAACGTTTCCAAAAGGGAGATCTTTTATGTGCTGATAATGGCATCTTGATTGCTAACTTGTCAATATTTAATAACGTGTGGTTCTCATTAACTGCTGGGAAGCAATTAGCTCTGATACTGTTTCTTAAGAGAAAACAGGGAGTAGGAGCGCGTGCGGCGTGTGTGTAAGAGAGACAATGAGGGAGTGCAAGGACACACATGTGCATCAGTTTGTGCTTCTTGTCTCTCTCCAAATGATGAAAGCGAGTGCAAGACCTGGCTGAAGCCTTTACATTGTAAGTGAATGTGTCTGTTTGTGTGTTGATACTGTAATCCTATTGTGTTGTGCTGTTTATAGGTACGTGAGGGCAGGATGAGTCGGCCTACTACTCATTTCTCCACTCGAGTTTTATCAGTAAAACACACGTTTCGTGCGACGACACAACGCATTGATCACGACTGGGTAACAAAGGACCTCCGCTCACGAGGGCTGTGCTGAGCAATGACTGTAGCCCACAGCTCACAATAAGAAAGGCACTGGTGACTTTTGTATGGGTTCCTGTGTGCACACGTGACTGAGAGAAATATGACAGGGAGTGGAGAGGGGCCTCTCCTTTTCCACCGGGAATTCATTCTGCTTGTTTTCCTTCCAAGTCCTTAGTTTCCTCTGCATCTTCCTCTGTACTTTTTTTTTTATCTCTTTGGTACCATCTCTTTCTCTCTCTCTCTCTCTCTCTCTCTCTTTCTTTTTCTCTCTCTCTCTCTCTCTCTTTCTTTTTTGCTCTACCTCTGTTCCTCTCTGGCTCCACCTCTCTTTATTCATGAGTGATAAGTAGTTTGCTTCCTCTTTGACATGAGAGTAAATTAGTCCCCATATTCCAGCCACCGTTTCAACGATTTCTGTCTATCAGCCTGATGCCATTGTTTTCCTGCCAACTTCTTTTGCCAAAATATCCTTTTGGCGTAGGAAACTAGGCTGGTATCAAAAGGCCTGTGTCCCTTCAATGCCCAGGGAAAAGGGAGTGTGAGGCACGAGCTCCAAAGGGCGGCTATTCCCTTTCACAATGTGTCCAAAGCACACACACACATAATTAATGTTTCATTTGGAGCCAGCGAAAGTGATAAATAGTGGCTAGGGAATAGTAGGCTGCAATTTGTGACTAAGACAGAGAAAAACACTGTGTTTGAAAAGGTGTCATGTTGTGGGGTTTGATGGAATGATGGGATTTGAAAGCCACAGTCTTTACATGGGGGCGTTTGACCAATGGGTGTGTGTGTGTGTGTGTGCGTGTGTGTGTGTGTGTGCTTGTGAACACATCAACAGCTTACAGGTTACACACTTGTATTTCCACCTAATCTCACGCATGATTAGGTGAGCAATAACACGACTGTCTGAACAGGTCAGGCGTGTGTGTGTGTGTGTGTGTGTGTGTGAGAGACAGTCAAGGAAATGTCTATTGAACCGGGAACTTTTGCATTAAACACCCGGATAATACTTTAGTACTATCTTGTTTTCTATAGCTTCACCACTCAGCACTACCCACCCCCCCCCCCCCCCTTCCTTCTCTCTAAATAACAAAACATCTGCCGTCTTTTACCTCTTGAACCTCTCTCGTCATACGCAACCGATCTCTGTCCCCTTCCACCCACTCATCCTCTCCTCCGCCTGCCGGCTCTAACCCAGCCTCCATCCCCTCACTCCCCTCTGCCCTCGTTCATCCCCCTCCATTCTCTTCCCTGAAAGGCGTTGCTTGTTGAGGTGATCACAGGGGGAGGTCAAACTGATTTTTGGGTGAGAATTCCGAGCTCTCTCGTTTCACATCCTATCTCGTCACATTCCTCGCAATCCTTTCCTGTCGCCTTTCTCCCATTTATTTCCCCCCGCCCGCCCGTCCCTCCCTCCCCTCCCTCCCCAGCCTCCGTGTGTCCGTCTCCCTGTCGTACTTTGCACATCTTGGGAGGCAGCTGTTTCAGGTCAGCCCGTGTGATTGCTCCATTGTCCTGTGACGAGGAGGTATAATCTACGCAACAAAGACGGCAAAACAGTGCGCTCATTGCCACACATCACACGAGAGTGATTACTGTGTTTTTGTATATTTTAGATAGAAAGAGAGAGAGAGAGAGAGAGAGAGAGAGAGAGAGAGAGAGAGAGAGAGAGAGAGAGAGAGAGAGAGAGAGAGAGATGGGGGGACAGTCATTAGATAGCCGCAGAATACTGGCGCCCTCCCATGGTGACAGTTCACTCTGACATGTAAGGTGTAGTTTTTTTTATACCTGTATGAAAATCAATGCAGAATTGCAGGATTTTTTTTTTACAGTGCTGGTTGGGTCAGAGTGTCAAGATCAATAATAAGAGTATAAAAAAAGAGAATAACCACATAAGTAGCAACATTTTGTAAAGAAAATTGCCACTGTTCTCAACGCTGTTTTAATTGTATAGTTTCTGTTTTCCTCTGCACTGCCACTTAAGAGCTTAACCAACGTATACTTTTTATTATTATAATTAAATATTTCATATTTAAACAAGAAGGAAACCTTCAAAGCAAACAAAAACATTTCAACTTTGTGTTTAAAATGATAAAAGATGTATCTGTTTGGTAAAGCTGTTTTAAAACCCTTACCACAGCTTTGCCTTGTACGGTTCAAGACATTGTTGGGCATGTTTTCTGCCTTTGAACACACAGTGGAGACATTTTTTAGTCTTGTTCTGTCTGTGCGGAATGCCTTCCAGATCACAGTTAATCACACAAGAGACACCAAAGAATGCATCTTTCTGACAGATATGTTTCTGCTGTTTATGGAAAAGGCTTTGTAGAACTGTGGAGACTTGCACTGGAGAGAACTACTAATGGCCGTATTGTGGGAGGACTCTTCACCATCATTCGAGTTGAATTCATCGTCGGTATCCAGTACACAGGCAAGTTTAAGTAAAACTTTTTTTTAACATTCTCTCAGCTCAGATGTCAGACTATAGAGAACGGCCTTGCCAATGCTCTTACTGTAGCAATATATACACTCTGTCAAAGCTAACAATGTATTTTGTTTAAGATTACAACAGAGCGAAAACATTTCTTTTCATATTGTTCATATCATGCTTAAACAACATCGTATGTAACATATTGCGAGACCATGTGGTGCTTATCACCATGTCTGTTTTGCGATAAAGTATTTAGTCGATACAAAACCTCTGACACACCGTCCATACATAATGTGTTGAAGCCAATTACTAAAATTAACACATAGCTTGAGTCTGAGCTTGACATGAGTGCTATTTTGTTTTGTTTGCCTGATATTAGTCCACTTTATGACAATTGACCTCTCACGTTCCTTATTTTCTAAATAAAAAGATCATATTCTCTTAAATTATTGTGACTGCACTGTATTGTATCCGCAATGTGTAAATGTGCAGCCAAATGTGTAAATAAATAGGTGCTAGGATGTAGGTTTATATGAAGGCTTAATCTTCTTTTCATAGGAATGGAAGTAATCTCTGTAGTTTCCATTTGGAATTTCGGGGTTATTTTTACCATTTCTGAACTACATTTAATATAAGTAATATAAATAATTTTTAATTTTATAATTAGGCCTATATATTTTCAGTCAATGTTTCATTTGGATTTTGGATCGCTGTAAACTGGGAATTTCGGCTTGATGACTCGTAAAAGCTTGCTATGCTCTGACAATAATGTATGTTCTCAGGTAGGCCTAGTACTTCAACAGAAATCGCTTTTATCGGAGATCATCATTGGGAACTGTCGGACGTGTTTACATTTGAATACAGATTTTTTGGAAGTCCAAAATCAGAACATATTGGAAATTGTCCCCGCTCAAAAATGCTTTGAAGATGTCAATGCGAAGATGTTAAAATCGTCACGGCACCGGAAATGCTTATAAAGACCGTTAAAAAAAACAGTTTAGGAAAAGCTAGCTAGCAAGCCTGCTAGATCAAGTATTTTTCTAACTACGTTAAACAATGGAGGTGACACGAAAAAGTAAGTCGTTAGAGATTTGCACTACATACCAATGAACATCTATATTTATATTATTTTACGTTAGCAAAGGAACGGTAACCTAGTTTGCGAATTGAGAAACGTTTGGTTGATGATATCTGCATTTGTCAGCGAGCTAATCGTTAGCTATCTTGCCTCCTTGCAAGCCAGCCGATAGCGATAGCTGTTGGCTAGCTAGCTACGACGTATACAGCACGCGAATCTGTGCACTCACGTGCGGGTGCATGATGTAAAACATTTTACTTCTTTTGCAGATTTTAATGACAGTCTAAGCACGGTATACGGTGCAATCGAAGAGGCAGATTTCCTTGCTATCGACGGAGAATTTTCAGGTAACGCGTTTGGAAACTAACGCTAGTTAATTAGCTAGCAAAAAAAAAAAAAAAACGTTTGGCTGACACCTCAGCCAGTCAGAACAGGCACGTTAGTACAAGTCGAACTAGCAGGTGAACGTTGGACAGGACAATGAATGATACCAATTGGTACAATTATTTCTAAATGTACTAACATTTCAGGAATCAGCGATGGTCCCAACGTCAGTGCGCTTACCAATGGATTAGATACACCGGAGGAACGGTACATGAAGCTGAAAAAGGTAAGTAGGGTAATGATTGCTGACTCGCTAGCCTGTTAACGTTCAATTTGTATGTGTTCTAGGACCTCTGTCAAATCAACTATTCTGTGTATTGCCATTATTGTGTCTTAACTGGATGTCTGCTATTAAATTCTCTTAGCATTCCATGGACTTTCTTCTTTTCCAATTTGGCCTGTGCACATTCAAGTATGACCAGGCACAGGCAAAGTAAGTGGGAAAAACAGCCTTCATATGTTTATTGCAGTACATATACCCTTCAATCCGGTCTACTTTAACCAATACTAGAATTCTTGTTTTTCTCCCACTAGGTACATCATAAAGTCCTTTAATTTTTACATATTCCCAAAGCCATTCAACAGAACTTCACCTGATGTTAAGTTCATCTGCCAAGTAAGGCTGCTGACCTCAAATGTAATGGTGTTTCTACTGCAGCTGGTTGTGTTGGTGATTTATAATTGCTTTTCATCATTTCAGAGTTCCAGTATAGACTTTCTGGCCAGTCAGGGTTTTGACTTCAACAAGGTATTCCGTCATGGTGAGTAGCTCATGTTTGATGTATGACTGAAGCTGGTCATAATTTATTTTGGAGCTTTGGTCACTTGCTAGCTCCTGCTGTTATGACAT
Organism: Galaxias olidus; assembly: GCA_026901105.3. Lineage (NCBI taxonomy): Eukaryota > Metazoa > Chordata > Actinopteri > Galaxiiformes > Galaxiidae > Galaxias > Galaxias olidus. The sequence continues at coordinate 20,307 of JAPMUY010008378.1, read as the reverse complement.
AATGCTGAGGAAAAACAGATGATTTAAGATTTCACTTAAAAAAAAATTCAAACTTTTGCCATTAATCTGGATTGTAAATGTCCAGGAGGAAATGGGCCAACAAATCAAGATGCTTGCTTTGGTTTCACCGCCGACCTGCTTTGCCCAGGCCATCACTACACTGGTGCATTTATCAATTCTTCACTGTGGGGTTGACAAATCAGGTGCCCTTTTGTCATAGGGATCCCATACAAAAACCAGGAGGAGGAGGCTCAACTGAGAGAACAGGCAGAAGAGAGAAGAAACCAGCAGGCCAACGGGGCAGGAACCCCTTCTTACATCTCTCCCTCATCTAAAGGCCCTGCACATGTACCCGACGAGCACAAAGACTTCATCAACCGAGTGATGTGGGTGTTTGACACGAGTTACACTTTTGAGGCCTGACGTTTTGATGAGCTGTGACCTACATACTGTCCCCAGTTAAATAAGTCTGCCAGTCTAAGAAAGCTGTCCAATCTATCAAGAACTAGTGAATGTCTGACGTGTGAGCGCGCCTTTTATGCCTGGTCATTGCTGTTGTATTTGTTACAGAGAGAAGGTGCAATCCCTGTTTACTACCTCTGAGAAAACGGTTGACCTGGAGCCATGCACTGGGTAATGTAGTGCCCCTGCTTGTTTTATGCTTGATCTTTAATCTCCCCTCCCCTGATCTTGTTGAACCAAAAATCATATGATCTCCCAAAACATCAAATATTTGAACACTACTTATCTTCACCCCACCCCAGGTTTCAAAGAAAGCTCATATACCAGACACTGAACTTGAAGTGAGTGTGCAATTACAGTGCGTGTTTGTACCTCAGAGCAATACAAGTTTTTTTTTGCAGTGTTCTATAAATAGAGGATATTTGTCCTGCAATCTCAGGTTTCCCAAGGGGCTTCACGTTGAAACCATAGAGACCGAAAAGGTATGGTGCAAAAGGGTTGAGCTCTAGCACCTTTCAAACTTTTTAAAATTCTGCCGTTTACAGTTCTGGGTCTGTCTGGCTCTGTCCTCTTACCAGTCTGGTCTCTGTTGTAGAAGGAGAGGTTCATCCAGGTCAGTAAAGTGGATGATGAGGAGAGGAAGAGGAGGGAGCAGCAGAAACTGGAGCGGGAGCAGGTGAGCTTTATTTTGTTTTTTTGCTTTAAAAGGGACAGTTATCCTATTCCAAGGTATTGTTTCCGTGCGACTGATGCTGTGCACAGCGAGTTTTGTTTTTGCTGGACTCATCTTGAGGTGTCCTGGCCCCCTCGATTCTGTCCTTTGTAGGAGGAGCTGAACGACGCCGTGGGCTTCTCCAGAGTCATCCACGCCATCTCCAAATCTGTAAGCGTGACTCGTTTAGACATTGTCTGCATAGCTGTTACCAAACACACCACCTCTTTTTTCTTTTGCACCGTCAGCACCTCGTTTTTTTCTTTTGAATGTTCCGTTTCTTCTGCTCTTTCCCCCTCAGGGCAAGCTGGTGGTGGGCCACAACATGCTGCTGGACGTCATGCACACCATCCACCAGTTCTACTGCCCGCTGCCTGAGGTACCGACACGCTGGTTCAACGTCTTTGGCTTCTTGATTTGTCATTTTGTTTTACCCAGAGCGGAGCGGTGTTGAGCCGTTTTGTGTCCTCTTCCCCAGGACCTGAATGACTTCAAAGAGGTCACCATGTGTGTGTTCCCCAGGTAACTGCATGCACACCACCACAGCCTCTGTCTGTCTGTCTGTCTCTCTGTCTTGTCTGTTCTGGAGAAACCCCCTGAACGTCTGTCTTCTCTTTCTAGGCTTTTGGATACCAAGCTAATGTCCTCCACTCAACCGTTCAAGGTAGCCGCATGTTTTTCTTCTTACGTTTTGATCTAGCTGAAGGACCTCATCCTGTTCGGTTGTTTGGATAGTTGTTAAACACACACTGTCGCATACAATGGAATGTGCAGCTTGAACACATGCTTAAAAGTCTTGGAGAAACCTATACCCGAGCTGATCTTGTCCTGGTGTGACGCAGTGGTGTTCATGGAACGGCCGTGTCTTTCTGTAGGAGTTGATCCACAACACCTCTCTGGCAGAGCTGGAGAAACGGCTGAAGGAGGGCCCCTTCAAGGCTCCAAAAGTTGGTGAGAGAACCTTCCTGAATTGTTCTGTAACTGTATTCCTTTGTAGCAACTCATTTTGGTTTTGTTCCTTGCTTTGTGTGTGCCTAGTGCAAAATCATTTTGAATGGCCTCTGTGGATCAAATGGGATATAAATTAGCCTTACTTTGCTGCTGTACTGCCCTGTTACTGTACCATGAAGCCCTGCTGACTTCAGAAACACCCACGCTAGTCATTGTCCTGTTACTATTTCGAATTTATCTTCTCCTTGCCTCCCCACAGTGACGGCCGAGGGGTTCCCCAGCTACGACACAGCCCAGGAGCAGCTCCACGAGGCCGGCTACGACGCCTACATCACCGGCCTGTGCTTCATCTCCATGGCCAACTACCTGGGTAACGCCCTGTTCTCACACACACACACACACACACACACACACACACACACAATCTCCTCCTAAACCACAGTTGAACCTAGATTGTTTGTGTGTGTGCGCGCACCTGTACTGCCGTTTTACTGCAGTTCTTTCCCTGTCCCAGGAACGTTCCTAACGCCGCCCAAAGCCCACATCCCGGCACGCTCCAAACTCATGGAGCCCTTCTTCAATAAGTAAGCTACACACTTTTTTTCGTATGTAAATAATTGGGATTTTCTTTTTCGTTTTACTGAGTGTTGGGTTGCTTTGTCGATGTTCTCTTGGCCTGCAGGCTGTTCCTGATGAGGATCATAGATATTCCCTACCTCAATATCACTGGACCAGACCGTGAGTACAACAAAGGGATACTCCATAACATATGCCTTACTTAACACTGTATGCAGTCGTTAATAAAGATGTCTGTACTCTGTCAGCTGATTCTGGATGCTTGCCCCGTCCTGTCCTCGTGCCTCTTCTCACTCTTGATCACTCCTCCTCTTCTAAAACAGTGAAGCCCAAGAGAGACCATGTTCTGTATGTCACCTTCCCTAAGGAATGGAAGACCAGCGACCTGTACCAGCTCTTCAGTGCCTTTGGTAATGGGCCTAGCTACGTGTGTACACACACCCCCCCTCCCCCAGCCAGCCACCGTGTATTTAAAGGCTCTCTTTTAAACACTGTTTACGTTCTCGTGTGTTGCCTAGGTAACATCCAGGTGTCTTGGGTAGACGACACGTCAGCCTTTGTTTCTCTGAGTCAGACGGACCAGGTTCAGATAGGTGAGTGACACGGGCCACCGTCTGTGTACGTTTGCACTGGGACGGACGGGTACTGAAGAATGTCACATCCTGGGTCTCAAATTGTGTATCCTTCTCCTCTTTAGCCATGAACACCAGTCGCTATGCTGAGAGCTACCGTATCCAGACCTATGCAGAGTACCTCCACGGCAAGCAGCAGCAGCAGAAGGAGAAGCCGGGCCACCAGACTAGCCGCTCCTGGGGAGAGGACAGCTGGGTGAAACCCCACTACACCTCCCCTTCCTCCACGGGAACTGCAGGCTACAGGTACAACCTTCCTATGGTGTGCATACCTGAGTGGAAGAGAAGACCCATATGCACCACACCAGCTAGGGCAAGCACTAAGAGTGTGTCTGACCCTTTTCTAGGCCACTGGGGAAGCGGAGCATCAGTCCTATCCAAGAAGACGACCAGGGCACTGGCCAGGCCCAGAGCACCGATGGCTGGAGTAACTACACGCATTCCGACAGCACGGGCGGCAAAAGGATCAAGAAAGATGGTAAATGGACAAAAACAAGTACTGATATTGGTGTGTTGAAACACCCTTAGAATATACACATGTACATACGGATGCATCATTTGCACTGTGACTTATCTGGTATTTGTTTCTTCTAAACTAGTCATAGATTGTTGCAGTGTAAATAAAAAAGTGAAAGGTCTCTGTTATATTCTGTATGCATTTATTGATTAGCCATTGCTGTTTGGTCCAGGTGCGTGTTCACAAACGTACGCAGGAGTGGTTGACAGCAGAACGTCAGAGGGCTGGCTAAAAACTCAGTATGTATCTGTCAAGCTCAAACCATCAATACGACTCTCTGTACCATATTTTAGTTTTGCTTTTGAAAACTATTCAGAAGGAATATTTCATGCAGTCCTTTTGATTACCGGGCTAAAGTCCTATATGGTGGTCGCCTCCCACACCACAGGTCTGCGTCTGATTCGTCAAGCATGAGCCCCATCCAGGAAGAAGGGAGCCCTGAGAGTTGCGAGCCGGCCAATGAGCCTGAAGAGGAGGTTCCTTGGCAACAGTCAGCCACCCAGGGCAAGAAGGGACGGAAGAACAAGAGGAAGAAGACCGATGGTGAGTCGAGGGTTGAATGCTGGTCGTTTGAGTTTGCATCCAGAAAAAGCCCTATCCGGAGTGTTCTCTGTTGTGCCTTATGTCGCTGTGCTATTGTCCCCTTCCTGTGCAGGGCCGGATCCTACTTCCCTGTTTGATGTCCCTCAAGTCTGGTAGCTGAGAAAGGGAGGTGCGGAGAGGACAACCAGTTCTGCTGCCAAAGTCTAGTCCCATGTCAGGGGGATTGCCTCCTGTATTCCCCGAAGCACTTGGGTCCTTTTGGGATTGGGACACGGCCCACTAGAGTGCACAATCCCTCCAACCCCCCCCAAACGACTGTGGACACGGTTCCCACAGCAAAAGACAAACCAGCCAATCGGACCAGTTTGGATGCTAAACAAAAGCCATAGCAGCAGCAGCCATTTCCCCTCCCCGAGGTTAAGTTTGACGCGTAAGAGGAGCTTATTGTTCTAGAACAGGGGTAATGTGTCGTCACAAACCAGACCGTATTTTTTTTTTCCCTCTCTCATCCTCCGTGGTTTTGTTTAGAATGAGCACCGGAATATGTCACTTAAGCCATGTTGTCCGTCTTGCACTGCAATCACCCAATTTTACCCGCCAATGGTACCTCCACTTAGTCCTGTTTGTGTGTGTGTGTGAGCGAGCATGCGAGTTTGTCCTGGACTGAGACAAAGTCACTCAACTGATCTTGTACTGTGCAGTGTAGAATACTGTGCAGGTGTCAAATTTCTGTAGCATTTTAAATGCTGTCAAATCTTTTAACAAAAAAAAAAGATCTCCTATCACAACTTCTCCTTTTATCGAATCCTTAAGCTTCTCAGCGAGAACGTGATATTTATTATTGATGGCAATGTTGACCTTTCCTAAAATGGGCTGGAGGTCTGTTTTTGTATGAAAATAGTAGTTTACTTTGTTTTGTCTTAATTTTGTCAATTGTTTTTGTAACTCCATTCATCTGTCATTGCAAAATATGTAAACGTTAAGAATACGTATGCATTCTTTTGTAAAATGATAATTGTAAGAAATAATATTTCCTTTTAACAAAATAGGAAAGATTAAAGAATGTTTCTTAGTACCCTTTTGTTCTGTCTTAATTTAAATGGAAAGAGTTGAGTACTATCTGAATTTATCAGATTGTAGATGGACGCTACTCTGGAAGATAAATTAATTTGGCTGTTACACAATAATATGTACATCTTTGATTAATTCCTTTGAAAATTAGACCGTAACCTTCTGGTTTGCAATCAATTTAACGGCTACAGACTTCATTTTGCAGCTACTGCCTAAACTGTTATTGTGCCACAACGTATAGGGCTAATTTCAGACTCAATTAAGACTAGTCCTAGATATTACATACATTTTAAGTTTTGTTAAAGCTTTAGTCTTATTTGGTATGCGTCATGGGGGTGTGTAACCCAAGTTTCCCTTAGAGGACAGGTAAATACTTACCTAATCTAATCAGTATGCGGTGCAGGAGGACCACAGATTCTCAATTCAAATGTAGAAAACGTCCATTTAATAAAATCACTTTCTACGGCATGGCCATAAGAAGTATAATTTATAAAATTCAAGATAAAAAGGACTACATACAGTTGGTTTCACAGTGTTGGATGTTTTCAAGATGTTGGTTTTCCTTTGCAATGAACAGGTCTCTTTAAATGGTCTAATTCACTAAGAACAATGGGCCACCCTAGTCTGAAGAAGCCAATAGCCGCATTAAGCTTGCAGCCACACATTATCAGGTGTCAGCGGATTTGTCAGCGCTGGCCATTGATCCCTGTTTGATCTCCAAAAAGCAAAGACCAGGAAGGTTTCCATAGGAACTGAAACGTAAAGGAGATTTAGAAAAGGAAATTGCGTCTTGGGCTGATACAGAAAAAGATCAAGAGGTAGAAACCCGCTCACCCTGTGTATCCAGCCAGCAGTACCACAGATAGAGTGTAATCTGGGAGAGATCGGAAGAGCTTTCCGACTCGAACATCTAATTTAGCCAGGACACGCTTTTCTTCCTGCTCCTAAAAAAAAGTGCAGACGTCAGTAAGAGACAGCGAATGGGCGGAAATATTTATATTATATTTCATATGAACGTATACCTAATAAAATGTATGTATATATCAAGGAATTTGAGTATTTGAGGGTATTTGACCTGGGGGCAGGCGTTGCCTAAGTCCTGCCCGTCCTGCTGCAGTATGGTGGGGGACCTTTCTTCAGACTTCCCTGGCTTCACCATAGTAACCCAGGAGCGCAGGTGGGGAGGGGTCAAGGCACAGCAGGTCAGATACTTCGGGTCCGGGTGTTCCACCGAGAAGCTGTTGGCTGCCTCCACATTTTTAGAAGACCCAAACTCTGCCACAAAAACATAAAACGAATTCAGAAACATACACTACATACACTGAACAGGTCCATGTGCTTTTAAAAAACACATCTTTACTTACTTATGAAGGCGTGTCTTACACATTTCCCTGAAGGTTTTAGGGGGAGTAAGACGCCCTCCACTGTTCCAAACCGACCAAAGGCCTCTTTGAGCTCCTCTTCAGACCAGCCTGATGACTTAGCACGTAGCCACCCTGCTTCCTCAGCACTTTGAACCACGCCATTAATTTTAGCAGGGAGATCTGCACACTGAGCTCCTGGCAGGGTCCCATTAACTTTAGCAGGGACATGCGCTCGGCTAGAATTTGCTTTTAACCCAGCCATGTAGAGGAGGTTAGAGTTGAGATGGTCTTTCTGCAGAGCTGACAGAGTCATGTCCAGGTCAAGCATGGACTCGTGAACGGGCCTCTGAACCTACGCAGAGTCAGAAAGGCAATGAGAAATGAATATGCTTATATTTTCAAACTGCGACATTATGTGGTGACGGACGATAACCATGCTATAGTGAAATTAAGGGGTAAGAAAGGAGGACAATAAGTATGTGCTACCTTGATCTTTTGTCCGTGCAGGATGAATCCATTAAGCCTCCCCATTGCCAGCTCAGCCCCCTCCAACAGGTCAAACTGCACCTCTGCATGTACCTGGAGCGGACACAGCAGGGGTTTAAATAGCATAGTGCACTTTAGTCATTTCGACCCGTAGCTCTAGCTGATACCATTACAGATCCCACACTTTTTGAAACATGCAATTCAATTCAATCAGTGTTTGAAGTTGACGGGGGCATATTTTCACGTTGACCCGAGTGACCCCTACCTACCCTGTGAGTGGCAATCAGCATCCTAACGTTCCGTACACGTCCACAGCGTCGGAACAGCTTCCGCACATCTCTGTCCGAGTAACCGGAGGGGAACGGTCCCGCAAACACCACACACATCTCCTTCAGGCCAGCGCAGACCTGGAGCCCCATACACTCACCTTAAATCAAATCTTACACTGGAATTATTGGTCGAGTATAAAACCTTTTGGCTTTGATGAGCCTGTAAGTGGGCGCCCCTCACCCTCTGGTGGTGCTGGTCCAGCTGGCAGGGAGAGTTCCTCAGCTTGTCAGGGAAAGAGGAGAGCTGGAGCACGGAGAAGGAGGGACACGCGGCTTTTCTCCAGAAAGAAGACAGCACCTGAGAGAGAGAGAGAGAGAGAGAGCGAGAGAGAGAGGAGAGAGAGAGAGAGCGAGAGAAAGAAAATGAAGGTTGGGACGGAGGGAAAAGAGGGAGCGAGGGTCCAGTGAGAGAAGGGGCAGGTGAGCAGGAAAGTCTGCCATGGTACAGTCAGCTCTGGTTCACAACCGTGACTCCTGTGCCCTCACCTCTCTGTCAGTACTGTGCCACTGCTGATTGGATAGGGCTAGAGTGATGTCAGCACGTTTCCCTATAAAAGCTGTAGATTGGCCACACCCCTGTAACACCTCAGCAAACCTGTAAGTGTGTGTCGGAGAAAGATGTTTTTGTTTAAAATTAACTTAAAAATAAAGACTGTACGGGGGATGTATAAGGCACTCATACCTGTTGCTTTGTGTGGGCTTTGATGTAGATCCACCCGAGGTCCTACTCCCTCCCCACAGCTCCTCTAGATGACGCACTACAACCTAGTACGAGACACACAGAAACACAAAGTGTAATTGTACTGTTACGTGTTGCAAGTTCCAACTTTTGTGTGTTTGTAAATGTGTGTGTGTGTGTGTGTGTGTGTGTGTGTGTGTGTGTGTTACCTGACGTGGTCCATGCTTAATAAAGTACTGTGCCAGCTCCAGGGCTGCTAAGGCGTCCTCTGTGGGGTCATGACCCGTCTTCTCCTCGCTCTGGATTTCCCTCCTGTGGGAGGAGTCAAAACATGAATCCCACGTTCTCATCAGCTTCTATTCTAGGCAACTATTCTCCCCCATGTCTTCCACACGGTCTCCTCCATTTTGAAAAGGGGACAAATGTGTAGCGTTGTCATTCAAGGCTATTGACCAATGGCATATTACATGTGCAATTCGGTGTGTGAACGCAATGCAGATAACTCACTCCAGAACTACCTCGGCAAGCACCTTGAGTTTAAACCTCTGTCCAAACTCCCTCCTGTAGAGCAGCGAGGTGTCAATCACATGTGGGTGAATCAGCTGGGGGGAGAGAAGGACAGGAGACAAGTCTGAGAGAAGGACTAGTGTAACCCAAAGGACGACCCCGGTGGTACCCCGAGGGTAATCCGCTGTCCACAGTGGCCCTGAGAACGTACTTTCCCTGCAACATTAACAATAGCAGCGAAATGGACTGAAGTGTCTAGCGTTGCATTTGGATTAATGATGTGTTCACGTATCACACAGAGAGCTGCGGCTGTGTTACTAATGCTGATGAAAGTAACAACGGAGTCGTACATTCAGAGCCTTGAGGTCGTTTTCAATCGAGTGTCCAACAAGTACGGCATCACGGGGCAAAACAGACTTGATCTTTGTTTGGACGTTCCGCAGTGTGGTGGTGACTGGCTTCAACATTGCCCGGGTAATCCCTGAGTAACTGTTGATAGCGGAGGACACAGATTACCAGAAGAAACACAATAAGGTCTTTTTAACACCCATACAGGAATAAACACATAAGCACACAACGTTTGATGGATTGATTGTATGCATGTACCTGGTGAGATAATTGAGAATGCGGTTCTGGGGTTTGACAAGCTTATTCAGAATACAGCGTCCCTCACTGTCCACTAGAGAGACGCGGGTTAACTCTTTCCCCTTCTCTGTCAGACACTGCACACGCACACGCACACACACACACACACACACACACACACACACACACTGAAAAAACACCACACAAGGGATGATGATTGATGGTATTGCATGTCTCAGTGTGTCTGTTACACTCTCACCATCTCACAGTCCAGTCCATACAATGGGCTGCTGTCAGTCACACAGTTATCGCTGTCCGTACACACAAAGCTTTCAAAGCCTGGCATATCTACAATATAGAAACAAAAGATTAATGGTGTGTTTGGTCAAGCTTTGGCCATATGTCTGAGTGTGTGTGTGTGTGTGTGTGTGTGTGTGTGTGTGTGTCGTACTCTTCACAGGGAAGTGTTTCTTTATCATCTCCTCCATGGTGAGTGTGTAGGCTGTCAATCCTCGAGTTGCTGTACCAAAACGCCTGATTACAGGATGCCACCAGAAAGCTGGAGCAGAGCACACATTTATTTTGAAAACACTCTCTTGAGAAAAAACACTGTTTTTAACTGTGTGTTTCCAAGAATGCTCAAACTGTTCAACTAATTCATACCTCCCGGAAGTTCATTGTTCATTTGGTCTTGATAAAAGCTAACTTCACTGCCAAATATTCCAGATGCCAGGTTGCTACAAGATGTAGTGAAGCTGAGCCTCTAAGAATGTACAGACAGGTTAGAGATCACTGTAGTAAACAAAAATATTACAAAGTTGTTTTGAGAGAGGCAGAAGACTACTATCTTCTCTCTCTCTGTTAAAAAAACTATTGTTTAGCCAAAAGAGTCGTCTACTTACAGTAGTGTACTTGGTCCTGAGATGTCTGAAAGTAAGGTAGCGTGAGTAGAAGTGATTTGCGGTCAGCCCTTCCAAGATGACCACGTTCACCCCTGTGACCCTCCGCTGGTGGCGGAGCCGACACCAGCTACAAGAAAATAAGATAATGGAATAGATCCACAATCTTGTTTCCTCTGTCACATCCTTTTGGCCTGCCCTATTACATACATATCTTAGATATGGCCCACATGCATATGTGTGATGCTCAAATAGACAACACAGTCACAATACCTTGGTTGCTTGAGACCGAAGGCTTTCCCCAGAGCCGCAAACTGCAGCAGGTCCGTTAGTTCTTTCAATGACAGTGGATCCTGGAGGCGGTCAAATGGCACAACGAGCCGTGGGGGCTTGGGAGGACGCCCCGAATCAATAATGCCATTGATTTCTGTCTCTGTCTTTATTCTTTTGATCTCCTGTCCTCCAGTTGACCACGTATGTCTGCCTTTTCTCTTGTTGCAGCGGGTTACTGAAGAAGATAAAGAAGGTTCCATGGTCTAACTGGCACCTTTACTAAAGGAGGAGATGCTAAGGCTGAGGAAAGGGATTCAAAACAAAGATAACATCAGGATCAAGGCAAATATTTTTTTGTATTTAGTTCAAGGCACACCAGTGTGTCGGCAGAATATTGCGTTTAACGCTTACAATGGCTAAAGTACTGCCAAGTTCAACTGTTAACAATCAACATTACAAACCTCATGGTGTCCTACTAAACAAAAATGTAACTACAGTCAAATAAATTAATCAGAGCAATCTGGGAGTGAGAGGTGCAGGCCTACAGCACCACGCTCCCTACATGAGCTTCTCTGAATCATTCAGTGAATGGTAATAAATGTAGCCAGTCAAGTTAACTCGTGCCAAATCTGCAAAAGGATAAGTCAACCTTTAAATGAAGACGCGTGTCATGTTAAAAACCAGTAAGCTACGGAACTTGTCTATACTACCAGATCATATTCACTATAACTAATTCTAACGCAAAAATAATAATACCTTGGTTACAGCTTTGGTTTCGCTCCAGCGGTGCTACACATGGGGAAATGATCGATGATTCTTTTCCGGTCTATCGATTGATTGTACTTGGAGCCCAGGACAAAACAGTCACACTCAGAGGGATTCAAAACTGACCCGCGACACTGCTTTGTAACCTTGGCTAAAATGAGCTTTTGTTGTTGTTTGGCCGTGTGGCCTATCTTGCAACGTTAGTCAGGTGTTAGTTAGTCAGTCACACTTTTCATATCCAAGCCTGTATACAACATAATTATATCCAACCACAAACGAAAACTACAATGTCGACCAAAAAATTGGCGAAGTAAGTATTGCAATGCAGCATATTTAACTGCATTTCCTTGTTTTAACGAGTAGCTAACGTTGTCGTTTGGGTATTATTTAATGTATTTGCTTTTTTCACTGGGCTGTTTATCATAAACAGAGAACTTGGACTTGTGAGGAAACACAGCAAATCGTCAACTGGACAGAAAAAAACTCTAGTCTCCAGTAAGTACAGCTAGTTAATTATACGTATGCAAGTGGGTTGTTTTTCTAGTCTAGGCAAATTTGACCCAGTTACCCAGTAGCATTACCTTTGTGCGTGGCTTTTTTGTAATCTTAAAGTACTATATTTTGGAGAAAAATCATTCTTCTAGGATGTGTATCTAATTTGGAAGGTTATTTACTGTTTGACCTTTTAAGTTTTAATGGAAAGTGTGCTATAATCAGTTTCATATTGATGATAGAGGTTCATAACATCTCTCAACTTGCCAGATCAGATATTCGCCTACCTAATCGTGATTGACTTTGAATCAACCTGCTGGAGAGAGAAAAACAACTTTGGCCAAGAGATCAGTAAGTTCGCTTTTAAGTCCTTTGATTCAAGCATGATATTCAGTACCATTTGCACTGTCACTTGTAACTATCCCATGATCGTTTGTCTTCTATTCTCTCCGTACAGCTCACTGTGTGTTGTCTCCCTACTGCATGTTGTTGTCCTACTCATAAATGAACCTTCTCTTTAATTTCCCGGCTCACTCTCCTCTCAAACACCTCACTGTCATCGTTCGTTCTCTCTCTCTAGTTGAGTTTCCTGCTGTTCTGTTAAACACATCTACTGGAGAGGTAGAGTCTGAGTTCCAAACCTACGTTCAGCCCCAGGAACACCCTGTACTGTCAGAGTTCTGCACTGTGCTGACTGGCATCACACAGGTATGAGTTCGTACTAAGAAAATAAATTAAAGGGCCTTGCAAATACAAACACAATTTTAGCACACGTTTTTATTAGGACCAACTTACTTTTGTATTTACGTCAGTTACTCTAGTGTAGTTGATGTTGTCATGGTTACAGTGATGACACTTTGTTCTTTTCGGTGCTACAGGCTCAAGTGGAGGTCGGGGTTCCTCTCCAAATCTGTCTGTCTCGGTTCAGCCGTTGGCTGCAGACGCTGCAGCTCCAGAGAGGTGTGGTCTTTCCTAAGGACCCGAGAGGCTCCTCTGCTTCCTCTCCCCAGAAGCCGTGTGCCTTTCTCACCTGGTCGGGTACGATTCATTTCATTGGTCTGGACAGCCCTGCTAAAATTACATAACTACCATTGGGTCCACTAGGCTTTATATTTTTTTATGAATGAAATGAATGTGCCTGACACGTTTCCAGGAGACAGAGGAACTGAAAGTTACATATCATCTCACTAACTGACCAGCTCTATGTGTCGCGCAAAACATGCATTGAGCCTTCATTTTTAATGCCTGTCAGGGCAAATTATGCTATCCTGCTAGCAGCCTGGAATCAGGCTGCTATAGATTTGTGTATAGATTTTATGAATTGGTTGACTGACTAATAATGTGTTTTTTGTCTGTACCAGACTGGGACCTTGGGGTTTGTCTGCAGTATGAGTGTAAGCGCAAGCAGCTTAATAAGCCGGATGTACTCAACAGCTGGATAGATCTGAGAGCAACCTATAAGGTTAACATCTACTCTTTGTAATCCTCCATTTATTGCATCTTCTTACTTCTCTATAGCTCACTTTTCATTTTCATATTTTTCCTTCCAGTTGTTTTACAGCAGAAAGCCAAAGGGCCTTAATGGAGCCCTGCAAGATCTAGGGATTCAGTTTGCTGGACGAGAGCACTCAGGTGCACACACGTTAACTAACTTACACACACACAGACACAGACGTGCATTCTTTATGTCGTGGTCTGTTCATTCATTCTCCCGTTCCTTCCCTTCAGGTTTGGACGATGCCCGTAACACAGCTCGGCTGGCCGACCGGATGATGAGGGACGGCTGTGTGATGAAGATCACCAGGAGCCTGGAGAGGGTGAGTGGCTGTTTGACGACTCCCCAGACGTACTCCCCTCTACTCAGTTCCTCCAAGCCCTACTATCCTAAGGACCACCGGAGGTGACTTCCCTCTGCACCCTCCTTTCCTCCTCTCAGTATTAAACAGCCCACCATTAAATGTCAGAGCAAATGTCCTTTATTAACTTTCTCTACCTTTCTAATCTAGCCTACTTTCACATTTAGTGCCACAAAGATCTTTTAATTTTATCCGTTATAGTACTTAAATGTATTTAGTATCAATTAAAGCTATCTTTTTTGTTTTGTTTAACAGATTTTTAATCTTCTTGTCATTCATAGGCCCCGTTGAAAGCCAAACCACTATTTGGAAACATCAGTCAACGTCCTGGCAACAAGAAAGAAAACAATAACACCAAACCAGAAGCCCCTGCTGCAATAAGCAGATCTTCCCTCAATGTATCTCCTGAACCTCCTCAGAAAGAATTACTTTTGGAAAACATTAAGCCAGTTAATGACACAAAGAAGAATTCACCCACTATCTCTGTTGACTGTCAAAGCTTGGTCTCTCCTAAGACACTGCTAAATGGTCTGACAACTCCACTCTATGGTAACAGCAACCTCAGCAGGATGGTTAGAGTGGGAACTAACTTCTCTTCTCCTATCACCGTAAATAACCCCTCCCCACACAACAGTGTTATTATTAAGAGCAATAACAGTGGCAACTTAGTTTTGTTCCCCACCACCGTTGACTGCATGTCCCATCCTCTCCGGCCTCATTTGACATTTGAAACAGAAGCAACAGCGGAACATTGGGGTAGAGAAGTGACATTGGTTTCGGAAATCGAGGAAGGGTGTGGCTCTTATGACGACGTTGTGTTGGAGTGTGATGATATTGATGATGCATACCCCAACGATGAAAGGTTTGACACGGACCACGCGTTATTGTGTGACGCTGAGAGTTATCTCTCTGCAGAGCCGATAATGCATGTTCCTTTTGGGGAGCCGAACGACGTAGCTCACAGATTAACCACAGACTGCAAAACCTCTTCATCAAGTGCCGTGTTTGCTGTACCAAAGCCTGCTGCCTCACACACAACACCCTTCCAAAAAGGTTTCAGTAGTTCCACAACCACCAATTCTAGTTTAGTCAGACCTAATAAGTTTCTCTCTAAGACTGCCTTGCAAGGTCCAAGCAAGTCTTTCTCCACCAGCTCCAACATCGTAGGTCCAAGACTTAATTCAAAGACAATGGACCTGTCACGTTCAAGTTCAAAAACACCCTGTGCTTCATTTGCAAGACCCAAACCTGTTGTCAAAGAATTGAACACATCAGCTGTACATTCAAGACTGCAGACAGAGAGAAAGAGCAAGACCTTGTTCACCATCTACTCTGACCTGGAGAAACACTCCACACCAGCCCTCCAACCACCATTAAGCAAAACACGCTCTGTTGTGCCACCTCTCCTCTCCTCCTCATCAACTCACCGTTCCGCCAATCGTTCCTCCTTGTCCATCAACCGCTCCTCCAGCTCTGTGTCTTCAAAGGCTGGTATGTGTAAAATCACTTCACCGCTGTGCGGATGCGGACGGCGTGCAAAGCGACAGACCGTGGCTAATGGTGGTCCGAACCACGGCCGAGTATTCTATTGCTGTCCAGTCCGCCGGTCGGGAAACGAGAATGGAAAGGGTTGCGAGTTCTTCAAGTGGGAGTCAGCTTTGATCGAGGCGCAATCATCGACCTCTGTGGCTGCAGGGTCATCCATCTTTCTCTGCTTTAACTCTAGTCGCCTTCCTCCTCACACATTATCGTCTAGAAAAAGCTGGTAGAATGAGATGTGGACTGGCAGAAAAGCCCCTCAGCTCAAAGACTTTTGTCCTTGTACAGTCCCTGTTCTGTTTTAGGGGTTCTGTATCTTAGCAACTAACTAAAAGGTTAACCAAAAACAACCTGGATTGCACTGGCACAAGAGGACAAGAGGGGTGCATGGGATTCACCAAGCCTTCTCAAGTCTTTTTCTTCTATGGTGGAACTAACTTTGTATTGCTCAGATTTTAAATCAAATGTATTGTGAATATTATAATAAAATGTATTATGTTTTTTAAATTGGTTGTTTGTTTTTTATGGTTTTCTTCACTACCAGCAAAAACAGACTTATCACTTCGCGGACTGCACATGGTTGTCCCTCTACGCATCCTGTAGGCAGATACTAGTGCTTGGCGTTGTGTACAAAATTTGCACGGGAGTTTGCTAAATTTGAAACAACACGAGTGAGTTAGCACGTTGTAAGTTAACTTTATATGTGGTAAAATGTAAGTGTAGACACAAGTATAACATTAGGCCCTTCTTTGAATTGGATTAGCTTGTAAACGTTTCTTTGAGACAGGTTCAGGTAATTTTACTGTTAACTAGCTTTCGTGAGCTAACTTGCTAACCACTGTTTGCTAACCGTGCTTCGTTAGTTCTGTGTGGACATAGCACTGCTATAGTACTTAACTGTCAATTTAGAATGTCCGACGTTCAGGATAAAAAACGCAGCAAGAAGCGGTACGGGGGAGGCCACCGAAATAAGCGGTACAAGGGCTCCCGAGAGCTCGAGGTGGGCATGCAGGGTATTCTGATCACGTGTAACATGAACGAACGAAAATGCACTGCTGAGGCGTTTAACTTGCTCAATGAGTACGCCGACCAGCTGTATGGACCTGAAAAGGTAAGAAATGGTCAGTAGGCTATCTAAAAATAAGACATATATTTATCAAGCTAGATATCTGTAAGGAAGTGGGGGAAGATCATCATTTAACCGCATATATTTTACCCAGTGTAGTATTTTTTTAGTTGTAGCTACATTAAAGTTACTTCTATGTGTCCCTAATTGGCTTAAACTAGACTAGATTGTACATAAACATTGTCGATCTGTTTATTTTAATCGACTATGTTTATGTGCAATCTAATCTAGTTTAAGCCAACTAGTGACACATGGAGAGGTATACAAATATATATTAATATTTCCATAAATTACATTTGTGGACGGAACAGTATTTTTTGTCTACCTACTGCAAAAGAAGTTAAGTCTAAATGTGCATACCGTACATGACATTGACAAACAAAGATGTAGTTGAATAGATGAGTACAAATTGATTCCAGTGATTTATTTTCAAGAGATTTTGTATCACAGAACTATGGTGGGGGCACAGACTTAAGATAATAGGTCTAGTCTGGGGGCTTTAAAAATAAAATACTAAGTAGTTTCTGAAAATTAGCGTGCCATTTGGCACCTGTTTTATTCAATTTGTGTTAGGCGAAGTCATGAGCTTAATTTCTTCTCAGTTCAATGATGCAGAGGAGAGTGGGAGTGAAGCGGAGGATGACGACGATGATGATGTGGAGACTGCACTCAAGAAGGAAGTATCCCAGCTGCGAGCGTCCACAGGGAAACATGAACGACGTTTCCAAGCCCTGGATAGTGGGGCAAACAATGTCCTCTTCATCAGAACTGTAAATCTGGGTGAGAATGATTGTGCTACAGTACTTTAGAGTTGATCAAACATAAGACCACTATTTTAAATAGTTAAACAACAATTTATTGTAAATACATTTTAGCCTGCAAGTGGGCTGTTTTTAAGTTAATGTACATAAATTAAGTGCACTTAAGTGTTTTACTTAGATAAACAAGTTGTGTAATTCCCAGTCTTCTGTTGTCTTCTTTTATCTCTAGAACCCGACAAGCTTGTACACCATATTCTGGCAGACCTCCACAGCACCAAGAAGAAGAAGTCTCGCGTTATTCTAAGGATGTTACCGGTAAGTACAGTCACATCCCGTTTTTTCTTAATTCGTACTTTATTTGTTAGTTTCTGTATTTCTCTTATTAGTGTGTAGTGTACCGTTGGTTAGTGCATGCCCAGAAGCAATATGACACCCAAAGATATAGTATCTCTTAACTTAATCTCCACTGCACCCTCTACTACCTGTATAAACTGAAAATTAAAGTAAAATATTAGATTGGTAATTAAAGCTATATGCTAACAGTTGTTACCATTAATGGACAACACAATCTAAATTCAGTTTGTCATCTGCCAGGTGAGCGGAACGTGCAAGGCCTTCCAGGAGGACATGGAGAAGTACTTGACCACTTTCCTTGAGCCATGGTTTAAAACCCCCAAACACGCCACTTACCAGATTGCCTTCAAGGCACGCAACAGCAGCCACAACAAGAGGGAGGAGATCATCAAGGCACTCGCAGGTAAACATATATTACAGACATCTTAGGGATGACTTACAAGTTGTTATTAGCGACAAGTAGCTGGCAATCAGCCCACATTTTCTGGAAGATATTAATGTTGACGTTCGGTCCCAGACCTTGGGAGGTCTCACTCTGTGGTTCTCTTTCCCTCTGTCGCCCCCTGTAGGCTTGGTGGGGAAGCTCAACCCTAAGAACAAGGTGGACCTGACCAACCCAGAGCTCACCATCATTGTCGAGGTCATCAAGAGTGTGTGCTGCCTCAGTGTGGTGGCAGACTACACTCTGTACAGGAAGTATAACCTCCAGGAAGTTGTCAAGGAGGACACGCCCAACCCGGAAGTGGTCACAGACGAGCAGAATAAGAAAGCAGATGGGGTCTCGTCCAATCAGGAAGATCTGAAGGCAGACCAGGAAAATGGCAAACAAGAAGAGGGCAAGGACGTTCCAAAGACTGATACTGGGGTAAAGACTGTGGATGTAGAGGGAGAGCAGTAGGGCACTGCAAGCACAACCAGTTAGAGAGAGTATAGAAGACGTGAGCTTATTCTCAAACCCAGGTCAGCGACCAGATCTGATGTTTTTCCAAGTCGAGGTGTGTTGTATTGAATATGTGTCGTTTTACTAAAGTAGTACCCTAGTTGTGAGTACTGTGTGTGCATGTGCGAATGATTGTTGGAAACACATTTTGATGTCCTCTAAATCTCATTAGTAGATTAGCTCCAAATGTATCATTTACAAGAACCACACATTTGAAAATGTCTAAGTTTTTTTAATATTACAAATCTGGGTGAATTTAGTTCCCCGACGTATAATTTCTACCCAAGACAAACTGCCATGAAATGTTTGGTAGAACACTGTATGCCCCTAAAATAGCTTTTGAAATAAAAGTGACCTGTGTTTTACGCTTTGGATACTTTGGGATCTTTTTGAGGATAATGCTAATTGTTACAATGTATTACATTGTTATCAAGTTGAGGAAATTACTGGTTTTCAGAACATATTTTTGATAGTACAGTATAAGGTGGGTAGATGAGATTAGTCAATGTTTAAAATTAGGTTGAATTAACTGTAATGTGTATGGTTCCTGATTCCTTATTTTAAATTGTGGAGGAGGGATTACACAAGACATTGTGTGACTATGAGCCACAAGGTGGGGCTAACGACTCCTCCCTAATCTTTTGGCTTTCCAAAATGTCAGTATAAGCATTATGTGTGTATTAAACAGAAAAAGTTATAAAAACGATTTGCCATTTTTTACCAAATGATATGCAGCATATCACTGTGCCACTGTGGTCATGTTAGCATTAGGCTTTCTGCTTTGTCCGAGCAGTTTCAAGTCAGCACAAAGCCAAGGAATTAATCACTGTCAGAACAATTATGTGTGTGGTTGTAATTTGGGCCCCTGCATATTGAATTCCATTGTTGCTATCGGGACTAACCTATGGTAATTATACTTAAATTACACAGAGACTCAAGAGACTTGACTAATTGGCCTGTATGTTTTATAGGTTATCAATGAGACAGATGTTGTTGTTCTCACCTTCATGGCAACACTTGTCACTTTTTTCTCTGCTCATTAGTTAGCCTAATTACAGAGGCTGGGATTGGTCTCACTGACCTGCTGCCAATCGTTAACACAACTTCCAGTAAGCTCTCTCGCTTCCTCCCTCCCTGTAAAACTGCTTGTGATTGCTTCTTGTACCCTAGTATGACACGGCTATTTTATATGAGATATGGTTAGAATCTAAATACAATTTTCACATGAGCTGCTTCAGTGTCCATAGAATACCAACAATTACACAATACTGTAAAAATGGCTATTCTTAGTATTTTTCAAGATTTAAATGACATATGCTCTAAATGGAAACCTCTTGCTGAATTATATGTTTTGGTCTGTTTGTTATATTACAATACATTTTTTGCTGTTCTAATGTAATTGCTTTATGTCTCCCTATGGGCAACTGCCCACCCTCACCCCTGACGAACACACACACACACACACACAGCCACACACACACACACACATCTCTCTTCTCCTATATTTCTCTGAGGATCATCTTAACCTTATTCTGTAGAGTCTAAATGTCACAGACCTCTGAAACAATAGTCCATACACACACACACACACACACACACACACAGTCTCTGGGGTCAGGATTAGCGTACGTTAGCTGAGCTCCATTGTCTGACCCTTTTTTAGAGGCGAAAAAAGTGGTGCTCTCCAGTGTCTCATTGTGGCTTTTTGTTTTTACCAAATACCGGTTCTTTATTATGAGGATAGTGATGATAACTTTTTTAAATCTTGCAATAATAAAAATTTCATGATGAACTTTCTCAAAATCCACATTAGTTAGGCATAGTTGGTAATTATCATATTGATTGTATTGTCAGGAAAGATGTCTCATTACCACAAAAAGTGCATAGC
>JAPMUY010008376.1:10000-62500 GCA_026901105.3 Galaxias olidus | reverse complement strand
ACAGACGATTACAAACAGCCATAAGATCTGGGCGATGTCGGCAGAAACATTTCTGGTGATAAAAATGATCTCATCAGTTTATTTAGATAATTATCTTGATTTATACCTATACCTTGATTTTATACCTCCATTCTGCTTGCTCTAGTTGCATGATACCTTTGTAAATGGTGGTTTGTATTATAGCCTACTTTGTTTTAGCACATATCTTCTTCATACAACCACACACAGACAGAAGGTCCGAACACAGAGAAACACACACACACACACACACACACACACACACACACACACACACACACACACACCCACCCACACTGACAGACAGACAGACCTCTCTCTCTCACACACACACACGCACACACACACACACACACACACATACACACAACAACACTGACAGACAGACCTCTCTCTCACACAGACACACACACACACACACACACACACACACACACACACACAGAGACCTCTCTCTCTTTCACACACACACACACACACACACAAACACACAAACACACACAGACAAAGACAGAACTCACACACAAACACACAACAACACAGACTTAGGACAGTGGTCAGAGCCATACCCTGGTAATAGATACCAGCACCAAACTATTGTTACCATAGCCATTTCAAATAACACCAGCACCAAACTATTGTTACCATAGCCATTTCAAATAACACCAGCACCAAACTATTGTTACCATAGCCATTTCAAATAACACCAGCACCAAACTATTGTTACCATAGCCATTTCAAATAACACCAGCACCAAACTATTGTTACCATAGCCATTTCAAATAACACCAGCACCAAACTATTGTTACCATAGCTATTTCAAATAACACCAGCACCAAACAATTGTTACCATAGCCATTTCAAATAACACCAGCACCAAACTATTGTTACCGTAGTCATTACAAATAACAGTTCAAAGGATAATAGAAAATAGTTAGTTAACTAACTACACATTTTGAACATCAACCATTTATTATTCAAAAGGAGGAGGTATCAGCTCTAACTGGACTGTTCCACTGTTACACACACCTTCACTGGTAACACCCTACCATGGATATAACTTATATTATAAATACATACATACTATGAGAGGAGCTATGTAGCTGTGAGCTCCAGACAGAGGAGGTATCAGCTCTAACTGGGCTGTTCCACTGTTACACACACCTTCACTGGTAACACACTCACAGGAGAGAGGGGACAAGCAGTAAATATAGAAGGAAGTACTCTCTTAGTGAAGGTGTGTTTAAATGTGTGTAGCTGTGTGTTTCTATCAGGGTCAGAGAATGACAGCTTTCCTCTGTCCCAGTCCAGCTGCACTCTGATCCTCTGGGGCTTCTGACTCACTGAGAGAAGAGTCCCTGACCCTGATGAAGATGATGCCCAGTATTTACCATAACGGAACCGTATTCTCCAGAATCCATCCTTTATCTCTCTCTTCCTCTGAATAGACTCTGACATCACACCCAGTTCCCACAATGTACTGTCTCCAACCTCAACGTCCCAGCTGTGTGTCCCTGAATTAAAGCCCTCAGAGCCCAGAACCCTGTACCACCAGTCAAACCTCTCTGGGTTGTTAGGAAGCTGTCTCTCTCTACTGTATCTCACACTGGTCAGATCCTCAGCCAGGATGAGCTGTGGGTTGGCAGTGTTGGGGTCCAGAATCACAGGTGTGTATGTGACCATCTCCTTCATCTTGTCCCAGACTCTGAAGGTCAGGTTGCCCAGGTGTTTGGCCACGTCTAGCAGTGCTCCTGAGACCAGCTGTGGATCCGGCAGTGTGTGCTGGGCTCTTCTCACTGTGGCCTTGTAGTTCTGCAGGAATGAGATGTCTTCAGCTCTCAGCTCCTCCTCTATGGCTCTGACTGTGTCTGAAAGTGTAGATATCTCTCTGCTCAGACCCTCAATCTTCTCCTTCATCCTCTGACTCTTCTGCTCCTCTTCCTCCCTCAGTGCAGCTATCCTGGCCTCCTCTTCCTCTTGTAGAAACTGGTGAAGCTTCTTAAACTCCTCCTTAATCTGTCTCTCTGTGTGCTGGGCCTGGGTCTTGATATGCTGGGCTGTTTCATCACAGTTTTGTTTCACTTGATTAAACTTCTTTAGTTTCTTCTTTAAGGGCTCCAGTGCAGTCTGGAGCTCCTCCTTATGATCCAGGGCAGCTTCATCTATAGGTCTGAATCTGTGGCTGGTGTGTTTCTTTGAATCCCGACACACCACACACACTGGCTGTTGATCATCCAGACAGAAGAGCTTGAGTTTCTCTCTGTGCAGACTGCAGAGCAGCTCAGACCCTGCTGAAGCTCTCTGGCTTCCCTCCTGTAAGAAGGCCTCACACAGGTTCTTTAGAGCCAGGTTTGTGGGAGGGTCCATAGATCTTCTCATACAAACTGGACATTCCTGTGATTCCTTTTGTTCACAGTATTTCTGCAGACAGGCTTTACAGAAGCTGTGGCTACATTTGAGGAGGACAGGATCTTTAAAGATGTCACAGCACACAGGACAGGAGAGATCCTCCTCTGGGAGAGACGAGCTGGAAGCCATTTTATCACCCACAAATCTGAAATTGTATTTAACTTTGAGTCATTATTCTCACCAGCGTCCTCTGATTCAGTCCTCAGCAGGTTGAAGTCTCTGTTTAGGCCAGTATTCCCTCCTGTAGTTGTGTAAAGACAGTCTCTCCTCCCTCAGTGTGAGTTATTAGTTTAGTCTGGTGTCTCTCAGAGCAGACAGGTGAATCTCTGTGTCTCACAGTGAGCAGAGTAAAAACACAGAGCTGTATTCCTTGTTCTCTGACAGGTGAGGCAGACAGGTAGACTGGTTATGCAGGTAAAGGGGAGGAGCTTTCACCTCTCAGAGTAAGTAAGGTAAAACACACTGAACATTACACTAGGTACACAGAAGAGCAGGATATAGGCGGAGCCAGAGCTCTACGCTAACCTTGTTCCCAAGGAGTACATGTGCTCCTCAATCTAAACATTTAGGAGTACAAGGAAATTTAGGAGCACACTGACAAAATGTCAAGTAGAACAGACTGGCCTTTATTGTATGTAGCAAATAATTTGTTTATAATCAATTAAGTACCTGTTTCGGAGTAGCGAACTAAATTTAATTAAGCTAGTTTAATTACATTTTGCTGTAGCTTGCTGGTAGTACAAGTACATTCATATTTGTGTAGTGATTCAAGTAGTAAAATTTCTTAATTTTTTTTGCCGTCTTTTTGTGTAGATACTTACCGAAACTACAAGCTACTAATTATGACTTTGTGAAAAGCCCAGATGGGATTGTTTTGCAAAACAAAACATTTGGCTATAGTTTTTAATGTTTTGAATATTTATTTGTAAAACTACATTTTAATATAATAGGTGTCAATTAGTGAAACCTATTGGTGTTTGTTTCACCAAATGTTTAGAGAAGTTATTGCATGGAATTACCTGGCTAACTGAGTAATCCTGCTGGGTGCTATACCACACCTGGCCTCTAGGTGTCTGACTGATGGACATTGTAAACAAACCAAAGCTGACATGTCTTTCACTTTCCCATGAATAGTGGAGTATTTTATTTTCTTGGTTTATGTATGACCTGTGAAGAATTGGGATCTTTTTTGCTTATACTCAGTTGAGTGGTATTTGTGCTGGCACGTATTATGTTTATTTATAATTTCGTATCACATACATTACTACATTATTAGTTACACCAAAAACGACTTGATAGCGCTTCAGATGCCCATGTGTGAGCTGTCAACAGAGATTACAGTGGGAGCCCATGTGTGAGCTGTCAACAGAGATTACAGTGGGAGCCCATGTATGAGCTGTCAACAGAGATTACAGTGGGAGCCCATCCACACACAGGTGTCAGGTGTCAGGTGTCAGGTGTCAGGTGTCAGGTGACAGGTGACAGGTGACAGGTGACAGGTGTCAGGTGTCAGGTGTCAGGTGTCAGGTGTCAGGTGTCAGGTGTCAGGTGTCAGGTGACAACGTTTACGTGGAAGGTCCATCGCCATGACAGCAGAGATGACTGTCCTCATAACAAACCAGAGAGAAAAGAGCCAGACTGTCATTTCCAGGAAGTTATGTATGCAGCCATGAGAGTGTGTGTGTGTGTGTGTGTGTGTATGAGTGTGTGAGAGTGCGTGTGCGTGTGCATGTATGTGTGACGTTAAGCACCATTCAAGCACACACACACTCACAGCTGGATAGATAAATGTTTGTAATACAGTCACACTGTGAATGCATGTGACAGTGTGCATCTGAGTTTACACCTGAGTCCTGCTTCCACTGCTGCACAACGTAGCCATCACATTATACATTACATCACATTATACATTACATCACATTATACATTACATCACACATTACATTATACATTACACATTACATTACACATCACATTATACATTACACATTACATTATACATTACATTACACATTACATTATACACTGCCCGGCCAAAAAAAAAGTCACACACTAATATTTCGTTTGACCGCCCTTAGCTTTGATTACGGCACGCATTTGCTGTGGCATTGTTTCGATAAGCTTCTGCAATGTCACAACATTTATTTCTGTCCAGAGTTGCATTAATTTTTCACCAAGATCTTGTATTGATGATGGGAGAGTCAGACCACTGCGCAAAGTCCTCTCCAGCACATCCCAAAGATTCTCAATGGGGTTAAGGTCTGGACTCTGTGGAGGCCAATCCATGTGTGAAAATGATGTCTCATGCTCCCTGAACCACTCTTTCACAATTTGAGCCCGATGAATCCTGGCATTGTCATCTTGGAATATGCCCGTGCCATCAGGGAAGAAAATATCCATTGATGGAATAACCTGGTCATTCAGTATGTTCAGGTAGTCAGATGACTTCATTCTTTGGCCACATAACGTTGCTGAACCTAGACCTGACCAACTGCAGCAACCCCAGATCATAGCACTGCCCCCACAGGCTTGTACAGTAGGCACTAGGCATGATGGGTGCATCACTTCATCTGCCTCTCTTCTTATTCTGATGCGCCCATCACTCTGGAACAGGGTAAATCTGGACTCATCAGACCACATGACCTTCTTCCATTGCTCCAGAGTCCAATCTTTATGCTCCCTAGCAAATTGAAGCCTTTTTTTCCGATTAGCCTCACTGATAAGTGGTTTTCTTACAGCTGCACAACTGTTTAGTCCCAATCCTTTGACTTCCCTTCGCATTGTGCGTGTGGAAATGCTCTTACTTTCACTATTGAACATTGCCCTAAGTTGTACTGTTGTTTTTTTTACGATTTGATTTCACCAAACGTTTAAGTGCTCGCCAATCACGATCATTCAGGATTTTTTTCCGACCACATTTCTTCCTGGAAGATGATGGTTCCCCACTATCCTTCCAGTTTTTAATAATGCGTTGGACAGATCTTAACCCAATTTTAGTAGTTTCATAAATTTCCTTAGATGTTTTGTTTGCTTGATGCATGCCAATAATTTGACCCTTCTGAAACTGATTAACATCTTTTCCACGACCACAGGATGTGTCTTTCGACATGGTTGTTTAAGAAATGAGAAGCTTCTCACTGTGTCAGTTAGGGTTAAATAACTTGTTTCCAGCTGAAACATAATCACCCATGCAGTAATTATCCAATGGGAGGCTCTTAACTATTTGCTTAGTTAAATCCAGGTGGTGACTTTTTTTTTGGGCCAGGCAGTGTACATTACATTATACATTACATTACACATTACACATTACACATTACCACGTCAACCACAGCAGGCTAAGAAACAACCAAGTCACAGCACACCAAGCTAGGGGACAGAGAGAGAGAGAGAGAGAGAGAGAGAGCTTTAACCCGTAACCCTAGATAACATGCAGAGAATAGAGCTTTAACCCTTAACCCGTAATAACATGTGCAGAGGATAGAGATTTAACCCTTAACCCTCGATAACATATGCAAAGAAAAGGGATTTAACCCATAATAGCATATGCAGAGAATAAGGATTTAACACATAACCCACAATAACATATGCAGAGAATAGGGATTTAACACATAACCCACAATAACATATGCAGAGAATAGGGATTTAACACATAACCCACAATAACATATGCAGAGAATAGGGATTTAACACATAACCCACAATAAAATATGCAGAGAATAGGGATTTAACCCTTAACCCATAATAACATATGCAGAGAAAAGGGATTTAACCCTTACATATGCAGAGAATAGGGATTTAAACCTTAACCTACGATAACATGTGCAGAGAATAGGGTATTGGGTGTTTGTACTCACTCCCATTCCTTGCAAAAGGGCCTGGTGTGTGTGTGTGTGTGTGTGTGTGTGTGTGTGTGTGTGTGTGTGGGTGTGTGGGTGTGTGTGCGTGTACTTACTCCCACTCCTTGCGTAGGGCCTGGTGTGTGTGTGTGTGTGTGTGTGTGTGTGTCTGTGTGTGTGTGTGTGTGTGTACTTACTCCCACTCCTTGCGTAGGGCCTGGGGCATGTGTGTGTGTTTGTGTGTGTGTGTGTGTGTGTGTGTACTCACTCCCACTCCTTGCGTAGGGCCCTGGGCGTGTGTGTGTGTGTGTGTGTGTGTGTGTGTGTGTACTCACTCCCACTCCTTGCGTAGGGCCTGGGGCGTGCTCTGGATCTTGTGAGCCTGGTGCGCCTTAACGATGTCCCTCTGTTCGATCAGACCACCCCTCCGTCTCTGGTTCATGTTGGGGCTGAACGCCCGCTCCCCCCCCTCCACGCCCCCCTCCGGGGCCGACCCCACGTCCAGGGTGAGGCCCAGCCGCTGGGGGAGGAGCGGGGGAGAGCTGGGGGTGAGGTGGGGGAGGTAGAGGGCGTCGTAGCTCCCGGAGTCGGACAGCAGGCAGAGAGCGAGGCTTTGGGGCTCCAGGAGAGAGCAGCCCCCCGTCTCCCCCCTCAGTCTCCCCCCTGCTTCCCCCCTCAGACTCCCCCTGTGTCGCTGCCAGGCCTCACAGCGCTCCAGGGGCGGGGGGAGGAGGTGGGGGTGACGAGGGGGGTTGCTGGAGCACACACCCAGAACCCCCCCGGGACTCAGGAGGCCAAGCCCAGATCCAGGCCCTGTTCCTGGGGTGACTCCAGGCGTCAGTCCCCCTGGCAGCCCCGGGGAGTGGAGGTGCTGCCGGTCCTTAGCCAGGCTCTGGGAGCCACGCGCCAACACAGTGGACATGGAGAGGACAGGGAGATCAGCATACTGAGGGAGGGAGGGAGAGAAGGAGGGAGGGAGGGAGGGAGGGAGAGAGGGAGGGAGGGAGGGAGGGAGGGAGGGAGGAAGAGTAAAAGGAGGAGAAGGGGTGAAGGGAAGCATGGTAGAAGGGAGGTAAAGAAAAAAGTTAAAATATGATTCAAAAGTCGTAAGTTTTTTTGAGACATACAGTTTTAATAAACAAGAAATTGTTGAAGAGGTTTGCTTCAACATATGCTAGCTGACTGGCTGTTGATGACAGTTGGTGACACCCTTTGACTTATCTATTGAGAAGACAAACGCTGACTGATCGTCCTTTCAGTCGGTAAGGACGTCTTCTCATGAGATACCTCTTATTGTAGATTTATCATAAAAATTATTATCGTAGCCGCGGGGGAGGGGGGCTAATTGGTGGGCAGAATTGCATCACTGCTTTTTGCAGATGATGTGGTCCTATATATCAGTCTGCGACCTGCAGCACTCATTGGATCGGTTCGCAGCCGAGTGTGAAGCGGCTGGGATGAGGATCAGCACCTACAAATCTGAGGCCATGGTTCTCAGCAGGAAACCGATGGATTGTCTACTCCAGGTAGGGAATGAGTCTTTACCCCAAGTGAAGGAGTTCAAGTATCTTGGGGTCTTGTTCTCGAGTGAGGGTAAAATGGAACGAGAGATGGGCCGGAGACACACGGGTGCGGTGTTGCAGTCGCTAAACACACCGTACAAGAGAGAGCTGAGCCAGAAGGCAAAGCTCTCAACACATCTGCCTACTATATGGTCATGAAGGGTGGGTCATGACAAAGAACGAGATCATACAAGCACTCCGGAGGGTGGCTGGCATCTCCCTTAGGGATAGGGTAGAACACATTCGTGAGGGACTCGGAACACACTGCTCCTTTGCGTAGAACAGTTGAGGTGGTTCGGGCATCTAGTAACATGCCACCTGGCCGCCTCCCTAGGGAGGTGTTCCAGGCACGTCCAGCTGGGCACACTGCCTAGGACCAGGTGGAGGGATTATATCTCCACACTGGCCTGGGAACAATCACCCAGTCAGAGCTGGTTAATGTGGCCCGGGAAAGGGAAGTTTGGGATGCCCTGCTTGAACACACCCGACCCCGGACAAAGCGGATGACGATGATGATGATGATGATAATAATAAATAATATTTTTTTTTATTTTTTTTATATATCTGTTTTCTTAACAGTGAGCTGTCCTGTGCCACATACACACTGCTCCTATTAAACTTAAACACGCTTAAACACACTACAACACACTGCTCATATTAAACACACTACAACACACTGCTGCTATTAAACACACTACAACACACTGCTGCTATTAAACACACTACAACACACTGCTATTAAACACACTACAACACACTGCTGCTATTAAACACACTACAACACACTGCTGCTATTAAACACACTACAACACACTGCTATTAGACACTACAACACACTGCTGCTATTAAACACACTACAACACACTGCTGCTATTAAACACACTACAACACACTGCTCCTATTAAACACACTACAACACACTGCTGCTATTAAACACACTACAACACACTGCTGCTATTAAACACACTACAACACACTGCTGCTATTAAACACACTACAACACACTGCTCCTATTAAACACACTACAACACACTGCTATTAAACACACTACAACACACTGCTGCTATTTAACACACTACAACACACTTCTCTTTCCAGAACTTTCCACTCTGATGCCCGTGGCTTAAAACCAGATGAGAATTGAAAAGTGACTAATCCTAAAGGGACACATCACAGACAAAGAAAACAAACGCACGCAGAGCAATTATGAAAATCAAAGAAAAGTCCTCTCCTAGCTAAATAATGTCTGATTGTAATTATTAGTTGCTTGCTTTATAAGTTGAATGCAGTATTTGTGAATGCATTAGTAAACTATCAACATGGCTGTAATTTCATATTGTGCTGTTTGGTGCAAATGAAAGTCATCTAATTTAACGTCGAGTAGCCTAGGGTTGCCTTGTCTAATGTATTGCTAGACTAGTATGTCTCCTTAACATTGAACCTTTTATTACAGCTGTACTACACTTACAGAATAAAGAAACCAATCCTGTAGAACCCTGACATCTTCTACGATTACTTCCTGATTTCTGACCAATGAGGACCCTCTTAACCCGGCTTTCATGGCCTGTGCTTCCTGTGGCCTTGATGTTCTACTGGCTAACGGCAGGTGCCCCGCTCCCAACAAAACACAACACAACACTGATTGGCTGACTGACTGACTGACTGGCTGGCTGACTAACTGGCTGGCTGGCTGACTGACTGACTGACTGACTGGCTGGCTGGCTCGCTGACTGACTGGCTGGCTCGCTGACTGACTGGCTGGCTCGCTGGCTGGCTCGCTGACTGGCTCGCTGACTGGCTGGCTGACTGACTGGCTGGCTGGCTCGCTGACTGGCTCGCTGACTGGCTGACTGGCTGGCTGACTGACTGGCTGGCTCGCTGACTGGCTCGCTGACGGACTGGCTGGCTCGCTGACTGACTGGCTGGCTCGCTGACTGGCTGGCTGACTAGCTCGCTGACTGGCTGACTGGCTGGCTGGCTCGCTGACTGGCTCGCTGACTGACTGACTGGCTCGCTGACTGACTGGCTGGCTCGCTGACTGGCTGGCTCACTGACTGACTGGCTGGCTCGCTGACTGGCTCGCTGGCTGGCTGACTGACTGGCTCGCTGACTGGCTGGCTCACTGACTGACTGGCTGGCTCGCTGACTGGCTCGCTGGCTGGCTGACTGACTGGCTCGCTGACTGACTGGCTGACTGGCTGGCTGACTAGCTAACCTTCATATAGAGATTGAGAAGTAAGGAGTTTGGAAGGAGAGGATGGTTGATTCTTAAGAGGTGTGTTAGGCCTGCTGATGCAGAGCTGATGAAAAGCCATGGCAGTAGTACGTATAATAACAATAATAATAATAATTCATTGGATTTACAATCAGTCAATCAGCACTCCTCCTCCTCCTCCTGTTCCTCTTTACACCATCAGAGGGAGGAGTCTGTCTGAGAGGTGATTGGCTGAGTCAGGCAGCCAGGAGGCTAAGTGATGATTGAATTGCCATGACACCATCGTTCAGGGTTCTCATCTCCACAGGGTGATTGTTCAGACATTCAGACAGCTCACACTCTTACCACAATCAGGTGTTGAAGAGGAGGAGGGTTGATGAAGAGGAGAGGGAGAGAAAAATGAGGGAAAAGGAGAGAGGAGAGAACCGGAGCAGAACGGTGATAGAGAGAGCAGAATAATCTTTTCATCAGAAACAAACAAACAAGCAACCATGAGTCACTCAGCACATGAACTCAGCCATGCCGGCTCCTTCATTTGAAACGCTGAGGCTTTGTTGTCTTTCTCCCTCTCTTCAGTTCTACTGTCAGAACAGCTGAAGTCCTGTTATTCATTTTCTTGTGTTCTGATTGGTGTAATGTTTTTTCATATGCCCGCATAGTTTCCGTCTGTGACACAGTGTATGACCTTTCTATTGTTGTATGAAGAAAGAAAGAAAGAAAGAAAGAAAGAAAGAAAGAAAGAAAGAAAGCGAGGAGAAGAGAACGGGGAAGAGTAAAACATCCGGAAGAGAAGAGAGGGGGGACTGAGAAGTGAAGAGGAGGAGGAAGAGGATGAGTGAAGGAGAAGAGAGGGGGGACTGAGAAGTGAAGAGGAGGAGCAAGAGGACGAGTGAAGGAGAAGAGAGGAACTGACATGCAAGGCCAAAGCTCTTTACCACACCTGCTGCCCACGGCAACACACCTGCTGCCCACGGCAACCAGCTGAAACAAACAGACAACCGGTTGATTACCCAGCATGCCTCACTGCCTGGGTAAGTTGCAGGTGGTTGTGTTGTCAGTCAGATCTGGCTAGTCATTACAATTTTTCTTAGCTGTGTCCTGCAACTTGGAACACTATCTTTCTGTCTGTCTGTCTGCCCCCCCCCGCACACACACACACACACACATCAGAAGTCATTACATTGTCCGGTCATTCAACCAAACTAACACTAGGGGACAGTTGTTCCACCGGGCTAACAGGAAGCAGGGTTAATAAGCTGTGCAAAGGGAGTCTTAGGGACGCTTTACTAGCCAGTTATAACCCAACACATCATGTCAGAATCAACACCAACGAGCACTTAGATAGCAAAAAACTTTGAATCAACACCAACTAGAACTTTGAAAGCAGAAAACTCTGAATCAACACCAACGAGCACTTTGAAACCAGAAAACCCTGAATCACACCAACAATCACTTTGAAAGCAGAAAACTCTGAATCAACACCAACAAGCACTTTAAGAGCAGAAAACTCTGAATACATGACACATAAAAACATGACATTTAGTTTATCCACACAGAAATTAAATCCCATTTGATTACCTTTAGAATCTATTCTTATTAACTAAAACGAACTTATTTTTTACCTCCATGCAACTTTTTCTTCAGGATCAATAAGATGTCAAGGGGTTAAAGTGGAGGGGAGACAGGCAGAGAGACAGACAGGCAGACAGACAGGCAGATAGACAGAGAGACAGACAGGCAGACAGACAGGTAGATAGACAGAGAGACAGACAGGGAGACAGACAGGCAGGTAGACAGGGAGACAGACAGGCAGATAGACAGAGAGACAGACAGGGAGACAGACAGGCAAAGAGATAGACGGACAAGTAGTCAGATAGACAGGCAGGGAGACAGACAGGCAAGTAGTCAGATAGACAGGGAGACAGACAGGCAAGTAGTCAGATAGACAGGGAGACAGACAGGCAGAGCGATAGACGAACAAGTAGTCAGATAGACAGGCAGGGAGACAGACAGGCAAATAGATAGACAGGGAGACAGACAGGGGCAGACAGACAGGCAGAGAGATAGACGGACAAGTAGTCAGATAGACAGGCAGGGAGACAGATAGGCAAATAGATAGACAGGGAGACAGACAGGGGCAGACAGACAGGCAGAGAGATAGACGGACAAGTAGTCAGATAGACAGGCAGGGAGACAGATAGGCAAATAGATAGACAGGGAGACAGACAGGGGCAGACAGACAGGCAGAGAGATAGACGGAAAAGTAGTCAGATAGACAGGCAGGGAGACAGACAGGGAGGCAGATAGACAGACAGACAGGGAGACAGACAGACAGGCAGTCAGACAGGCGAGCAGTATACAGTATTCAACTAGGAATCTAGTTTCGTTGCCAAGTGGAAAGGCCTGCCGACACGGGCTGTATCTGAAATGGACGTCTTTACTTAAGTAGAAAATATACAACTCCACTGGGCATTGCATTCCAATGAGCTCTGACAGCAGTGTGTAGGCTAACACAGGCACTACAGTGTGCAGGCTAACACAGGCACTACAGTGTGTGGGCTAACACAGGCACTACAGTGTGTGGGCTAACACAGGCACTACAGTGTGCGGGCTAACACAGTCATTACAGTGTGCGGGCTAACACAGTCACTACAGTGTGCAGGCTAACACAGTCATTACAGTGTGCAGGCTAACACAGTCATTACAGTGTGCGGGCTAACACAGTCATTACAGTGTGTGGGCTAACTCAGTCACTGCAGTGTGCAGGCTACTACAGGCACTACAGTGTGCAGGCTAACACAGTCATTACAGTGTGCAGGCTAACACAGTCATTACAGTGTGCAGGCTAACAGTCACTACAGGGCAATGAGCCAGTCGACTTCTAAAGCAGTGGACCTGATCTCAAGTTAAGATATCTAGAAAGAAGTTAGAAATCCTGCATCTCTCTTTCTCTCTCCTTCCACATGGTCTCTATCTCTCCCTCACTCCTTCTCTCTTTCACACATACATACTTTGCAGCCAAGATCAGACCAGGACTTAGTACCAGCCAAGACCAGAACAGATTCTGGCAGTCTAGAAGATTAAAGCATACATTCAGTACACTGACAAACATGCCTCATACATATTTGATTATTGTATAGATACCCACACTGCAAACAGGATTATTCATAGCTATGCCACCAAGGGCTAACCTCATTCAACTGATCAAGCCATTGATCTGACAATACCAGACTCTCTGTTAAACCTCCAGACATTAAAACATATCTCCATAAACTGTGTTAAACCTCCAGACATTAATACATATTTACATAAACTCTGTATACACATGCACAAAGAATCACATCAATAAACACCAGACATTTGTCATTAGATATTACTACTAACACAGTATGAAGCATCCAGGCCATCAAGACTACAGCTAAAAATACAAATCTGAACTCAAAGGTAACAAGTATGGTGGTCCATGTTTACACCTGCCTGGTGTAGCATCAAGGACCATTCTCTGCCTTGTTGGAAAAAATATCCCAAACCGATGGCCAGTGGCTGTCATAGGTGCAAACTACACACACACACACACACACACACACACACACACACACACACACACACACACACACACACACACACACACACACACACACACACACACACTCACACACACTCATGCACACACACACACACACACTCATGCTCACACACACTCATGCACAAAAAACACTCACACGCTCACACACAAATGCTCACACACATTCTCCCACACACACACACACACACACACACACACACGCACAGCGGCTCTGAGGTTTCCATGGACTTTCATGACTGACACATGTTGACAGGCTAGCCAGCTGTAACTAGCTGGAGACCAGGAGACAAGTCCTCAAACAGGACGAGACCAGGAGACAGCCAGTCCTCAAACAGGAAAAGGAGACCAGGAGACAAGTCCTCAAACAGGAAGAGACCAGGACACAGACAGTCCTCAAACAGGAAGAGACCAGGACACAGACAGTCCTCAAACAGGAAGAGGAGACCAGGAGACAAGTCCTCAAACAGGAAGAGACCAGGACACAGACAGTCCTCAAACAGGAAGAGACCAGGACACAGACAGTCCTCAAACAGGAAGAGACCGGGAGACAGACAGTCCTCAAACAGGAAGAGATCAGGACACAGACAGTCCTCAAACAGGAAGAGACCAGGACACAGACAGTCCTCAAACAGGAAGAGGAGACCAGGACACAGACAGTCCTCAAACAGGAAGAGACCAGGACACAGACAGTCCTCAAACAGGAAGAGGAATCCAAACCGGGATTGTTTTGTTTTGTTTGATTGTTTGATTGTTTTTTAAAGTATCAACGACAAACTCAGTGTGGGCTAGCCTGAGTGAATGGAGATTTATTGACCACATTCATCCACCCTTCTACCTGTCTGACCCATTATCTGTCTGACCCTCTACCTGTCTGACCCATTATCTGTCTGACCCTCTACCTGTCTGACCCTCTACCTTTCTGACCCCTTATCTGTTGGCTCAAGCTTTGGGTTGAGGACCTTAGACAATATGAAAGAGGCCCCCTGTCTTCATGCTAGCCGGCTAGCCGGCTTTGCAATGCTTTGAGAGAGAGGCTAGCCGGCGGAGCTTTGCTTTGAGAGAGAGGCTAGCCAACGGAGCTCTGCTTTGAGAGAGAGGCTAGCCGGCAGAGCTTTGCTTTGAGAGAGAGGCTAGCTGGCTTTGCAATGCTTTGAGAGAGAGGCTAACCGGCGGAGCTTTGCTTTGAGAGAGGGGCTAGCCAGCGGACCTTTGCTTTGAGAGAGGGGCTAGCCGGCGGACCTTTGCTTTGAGAGAGAGGCTAGCCAGCGGAGCTTTGCTTTGAGAGAGAGGCTAGCCGATGGAGCTCTGCTTTAAGAGAGAGGCTAGCCGATGGAGCTTTGCTTTGAGAGAGAGGCTAGCAGGCGGAGCTTTGCTTTGAGAGAGAGGCTAGCCAGCGGGGCTTTGCATTGAGAGAGGGGCTAGCCGGCGGAGCTTTGCTTTGAGAGGGAGGCTAGCCAGCGGAGCTTTGCTTAAAGAGAGAGGCTAGCCAGAGACGCATTGCTTTGAGAGAGCCCTACACACTGACATCCCAGTCCCACAGTCATTAGCACCGTGGTGTTTCTCATTAACAGTTCCACCAACAAGACAGGCTTTGTTGTTAAACCAAAACAGGATGTTTGTTTAGATATGTTATGTTACCCATGTCGCCTGGCAATATAGCCAGAAGTAAAACAGTCAATCATGCTCCAAATATGAGTAAGCATAAACATTAAAATGTCTGCCCAATCACAATGAATATTGTATTGCAAAAAAATTAAATGTTTTGCTGTTCACAGTAATGGTTCCAGTAGTGCTAGTGCATCTACACTGACATTTCATTTAGCAAGTGTTAGTACAAAGT
The DNA here is from genome assembly GCA_026901105.3 of Galaxias olidus. Lineage (NCBI taxonomy): Eukaryota > Metazoa > Chordata > Actinopteri > Galaxiiformes > Galaxiidae > Galaxias > Galaxias olidus. The sequence goes on along the minus strand of JAPMUY010008376.1, from coordinate 47,034 downwards.
AAAATACTTAACATTTACTCCTCCTTGAACTCCAAACCTCCCTCTGGCGCAGTGTCCCTGGTATGGGTCACGTTCTACCGCCTACCTCTGACAACCATTTCTCCTCATTTACCCTAGTTGACTCTGCGCATGTCTCAAAAGTAATCATGGCATCTAAACATCCTACCAGTCTTCTTGACCCTCTTCCTACTGTCCTCTGCATATCATGTTTACCTACTTTACTTCTGCACCTAACTAACTTGTTCAATTCATCACTCACCCAAGGACTTTTTCCATCAGTCTTTAAAACTGCTTCTGTAACTCCAATCCTAAAGAAATCTGGCCTAGACACAATCATTCTTGAAAACTACCGGCCTATATCTAATTTACCCTTTTTTGCAAAAACCTTGGAATGCATTATTGCATCTCAGTTACAACAGTTTCTATCTGCCAAATAATTTGTTTGAGCCCCTTCAGTCTGGTTTTCACACACTCCACAGCACAGAAACGGCACTCATTAAGGTTACCAATGATCTCCTCACCTCCGCTGATGCTGGGGCCCTCAACATCCTCATCCTGTTAGACCTTAGTGCAGCCTTTGACACAGTGTGTCACACACTACTTATTTCTAGGCTGAAATTGTTGAGTGTTGAGGGCACCGCACTCTCTCTTATTCAGTCATATATCACAAACAGACATCAATTCATATCACTTAATGGATTCACTTCGGATACATCCCCAGTCACACAGGGTGTTCCTCAGGGCTCAGTCCTGAGGCCCCTCCTGTTCATAATCTATATCCTTCCTCTTGGTCAAATTATCAGACATTTCAACTTCAATTTCCACTGCTATGCTGATGACACACAGATCTACATCAGCACAACTTCACTCGATAATCCTCCACTTCCCTATATTGAACACTGCTTATCTACAATCAACCACTGGATGCAGGAAAACTATCTCAAACTGAACAGCAATAAAACAGAACTCCTCTTAATTGGCACCAAACACACCCTAACTGAAGTTGGCAATATCTCAATCTCCATTGATGGTCTTACAGTCTCCTCCTCCCCTTTAGCACACAATCTTGGCGTATTAATGGATTCCACACTTTCGTTTAACGCTCATATCAATAACATGGTCAAAATATCCTTCTTCCATCTTAGAAACTGCCAAAATCCGACCATCCCTTTCCCAGAGTGCAGCTGCCAAACTCATTCACTCATTCATCTTCTCCCGTCTTGATTACTGCAACTCACTTCTTTTCGGCATCAGCGCAGCCTCTCTCCATAAACTCCAACTGGTTCAAAACTCTGCTGCTCGGCTTCTCACTTCCACAAAATCTTCTGAGCACATAACCCCCGTACTTTTTAACCATCACTGGCTCCCAGTCACCCAGCGCATGACCTACAAAATCCTTCTCCTCACCTACAAAGCTTTACACAATTTGGCCCCTCTCTACCTCACTGAACTGCTCCAACCATACCATCCTCCTCGGACACTACGTTCCGCTGCAGACGGGCAATTGGTCATTCCAAAAGCAAAACTGAAGCATTTTGGGGAGCGTGCATTTTCTAGGGCAGCACCTAAACTTTGGAACTCTCTCCCTCCTCTAATTCGTAATTCCAACTCGCTGTCAATCTTTCAAAGCCACCTTAAAACAGATCTTTTCACCCTAGCATACCCTAGTTAGCATACCCTAGTTAACTCTGTCTAGAATCCGGTCCTTTAGCATACCCTAGTTAACTCTGTCTAGAATCCGGTCCTTTAGCATACCCTAGTTAACTCTGTCTAGAATCCGGTCCTTTAGCATACCCTAGTTAACTCTGTCTAGAATCCGGTCCCTTTCTTTTACTGATACTTTTGCTGACATATAGTTAGAACTGTTGTTGTTTTTTTCTGTCTGTTCTACTATTTCTGTCAAATTGTTTATTTGTGTCATGCTATCCATGTTGATGCTGTAAAGCGACCTTGGGTTTTAGAAAAGCGCTATATAAATAAAATGAATTATTATTATTATTATTACAAAGTGGCGATGTTCACCTCCAATGTCGCCATAGAATCTCAGCTGGTTTCCTGCATTTATTTACAGCACGTTTTAAAAGATGTCCCCTACATTCTCAGCCTACACTGTGGGATTTCAAAGAATGATATACAACACCCCATTCTTAATTAAAGAACTATCAGAGTAGTGAGTGTTCTAGAACTCTGAGAAGAGTCCCCAGAGCACTAAGGAAGTCCTCCACGCTCTAGAACACCAAGAGAACACTCTAGAACTCTGAGACAGAACATGAGTGCAGGAGGAGGACTCAGCTGGGACACTGAACCAAGAAGAACTCACGGATCCAAACGTATCGTGAAATAGAGGAGTTAAATGAGAAGTCAACTAAACAATGAGGATGAGGAGATTAGGGAGACGGAGGCGTGGAGAGGGACGGAGTAGAGAGCACAGTCAGGGTGGTGCTCAGTGAAACGCTGCAGGAACATGAGACACAGGGACTGGAAAAGGGGAAAGAGAGAGAGAGAGAGTCAGAGAGAAAGAAAAGAAAGGCAGGCACAGAAAACAGAGAGATGAAGAGAAGAAGGGATAGTAAGATAAAGGAGAGTGAGAGATAGAGAGACAGAGAGGTGTTGTGTGATAATAAAGAAGAAGGGATAGTAAGATAAAGGAGAGTGAGAGATAGAGACAGAGAGGTGTTGTGTGATAATAAAGAAGAAGGGATAGTAAGATAAAGGAGAGTGAGAGATAGAGACAGAGAGGTGTTGTGTGATAATAAAGAAGACGACGATGATGATGATGGTACAGGTGGAATGTCCATCTCTCTGAGTCCTTATCTTCCTCTCTAGAAGACTCCATACATACAAACCCTGATCTCTCTCTTTAGAAGACTCCATACATACAAACCCTGATCTCTCTCTCTAGAAGACTCCATACATACAAACCCTGATCTCTCTCTCTAGAAGACTCCATACATACAAACCCTGATCTCTCTCTCTAGAAGACTCCATACATACAAACCCTGATCTTTCTCTTTAGAAGACTCCATACATACAAACCCTGATCTTTCTCTCTTGAAGACTCCATACATACAAACCCTGAAGACTCCATACATACAAACCCTGATCTCTCTCTCTAGAAGACTCCATACATACAAACCCTGATCTCTCTCTCTAGAAGACTCCATACATACAAACCCTGATCTCTCTCTCTAGAAGACTCCATACATACAAACCCTGATCTTTCTCTTTAGAAGACTCCATACATACAAACCCTGATCTTTCTCTTTAGAAGACTCCATACATACAAACCCTGATCTCTCTCTCTAGAAGACTCCATACATACAAACCCTGATCTCTCTCTCTAGAAGACTCCATACATACAAACCCTGATCTTTCTCTTTTGAAGACTCCATACATACAAACCCTGATCTTTCAAACAGCCTCTTTCTTCACGGTCAAACTCCACTCAGAAAGCCATGCTGCTGCTACAAGTCCTCAACCAGATCACAGACACACGTCTCAGCCCACTGGTCCATTTCAACTCCCTCTGACCTGCTGTAACTATGTCCCAGTGCCTACTGTAACTACTGAGTGCTCATTGAAATGGCCCATTCAGAGCTGAGACGTTAGTCACCTTATTCAGAGTTACATAACCCGAGGAGGAAGAAAAGGGACAAACATGATGAAGATGATGAAGATGCCATTTCATCCTCTTCTCTCCCTTTGTCCATTTAATCAGCTCTTTAATGGGCTGTACTCTTTTAAACACAACAAGAAAATCACAGGCTTTTCTCCTCCTCCTCCTCCTCCTCCTCCATCTAGACAGGGAGATGTCTCCCTCTCTCTTTCACCATTATCTAGTCTGAGATCACTTTGTAATTAAGAGACCATCGAATACAGCTCTGGGTTAATGCACTCTCTCTAATGAAACATGTATTTCAACAGTGTGTGTGTGTGTGTGTGTGTGTCCCCGAGCAGAGGGGTGTTCAATCCAGTCAAACCCCTTCCTCCCCCCAGGTCTCTGAATGCCCATACTGTGGTTCCTGGTTGAAGTTTCACCCCAGAGACACAGTCAGTCTAATCTGTTAATAATTACAAAAGGGCTATCAGTTAAGATTTCTTATCGAATGCAATTTCAATCACTTAATTGATAAAAAGGCAAAGGTCCAATGTTTGTAATTGAATTGCTGGTGTCACCTCACTCTAAGCTTATAGGCTGCTGAGAGAAACCTATTCATTGTTTGGGAAATAAAACTATAAAATAATAGAAATAAATTATTCTAGGCAAGGTAAGAAGAACACGCTTACAAACATCCTAATAGTATTCGTTTAAAATAATGAAATCTAACTTATTAAACAACTTTATTTTTAACAATGAGTAATTTTTGATCCAAATCAATTTATGATTCTCACAAAGCAAGACATAACAGTCATCCACGATGGAACCATCTCACATGTCTCACACACATACCTTATAGTATCCTCATACACTTATAGTATCCTCATACACTTATAGTATCCTCATACACTTATAGTCTCCTCATACACTTATAGTCTCCTCATACACATATAGTATCCTCATACACTTATAGTATCCTCATACACTTATAGTATCCTCATACACTTATAGTATCCTCATACACATATAGTCTTCTCATACCTTATTCTCTTCATGAACTGACATTGGTGGATTTATTAACCCTAGAACACCCAGATGGACGGGCGCTGTTCACAACAACGACTGCACTTCCTGTGTCCACTTCGGATTCGGGGTGTTGATCATAGATTTCCGCTAGTCTTTTACAAGGCAGTCTTGGAGAGCCTTATCAGATAGGGCATCACAGCTTGGTTTGGTAACCTCTCCGTGCAACTAAAGTTTGATTATAGGGTTAAGACTGGAGCCATCCCATGTTCTACACACTGAGTATCAGCTAGCCCTCCATCCCATGTTCTACACATTGAGTATCAGCTAGCCCTCCATCCCATGTTCTACACATTGAGTATCAGCTAGCCCTCCATCCCATGTTCTACACATTGAGTATCAGCTAGCCCTCCATCCCATGTTCTACACATTGAGTATCAGCTAGCCCTCCATCCCATGTTCTACACACTATCAGTTACTGCCCTCTGGGAGGAGGTTCAGAGACCCTTGTTGAAGATAAAATACATTTAAAGTGTGGATATCCCTGTGTCAATAAATGTGTTAAATAGCAGCATATGGGATTTGTGCAGATTTTTGCTTTTACATACAAACATTGGTGTATGTTTTTTTTGTATATGGAATGTTGTTTATGGCTTCAGTATGGGTGAAATCCCAAGATATGTTTTCTAATAAAGATAATCTTGAACCATGGCCCAGATCAATGGTTACACCTGGTGTAATTAGTCACATACACCAAGGCCTTGACTAATTGCACCAGGTGTGCTGGCACTGAGGAAGATCCAATTCCGGGCATGGCTGGGGATGCTTGAGGACTGGATTGGGAACCACTGGCCTATAGCAGCAATGTACCTGGTGTCTATAGACAGAGCACACACTTGCTCAGGAGTCCACTCAGTCCGCACTGTAAGAGGAAAATTAAAAGTCAGGAAATAAGAGCAATTCAAGCCCTAATCAGAACTCTCACTCCTCAGCCTCTAGACTAAACTCCCTCTCCTAAGACTTAGAAGTATATAGATCCCCATTAGGCTACAATAGTCTGCCCTGCAGAACTCGCAAAAGGCATAGTTTTCAACATGGCTTTATGACAACAACAAAAAAAACGATATTACTTTCTAAAGAGAATTTTCTTTGGCTATGTATCACTTCTCAGATCAACTCCTGGCGAGGACATCGCCTTGGGAATCAGTAAGGCTCGGGGTAGTAAATAATTTAGTACAAGTTCAGCTAAGTACTGTTGGACCACAGTTAGCCTTTTTAGCAATTCAAAAATAAGACAAATACAGGAAAAAGGTAATCCACTGAACAGATGGACTCAGCGTACTTAATGAGCCCCTGCTCTTTCAAATGGTCTCCCAATGTGTCCGCGTGGCCAACTTGCAAAAGAAATGAAGCAATTTCGAACGCCTATTATACCCAAAACCCCTAGTACCGCCTATCGCTTAGGGACACATGAGCCATCCAGATGCATTCGGGTTTGAAATCATTAAAGTTTGTTTACACCTCAAATCATTTATTAACTTACAAAATGTTTCGGAAACTAGGACGAGGCAAGTCAGCCCACCAAAAGCAAAGCGACTTCCACGTACAGCACTGGACTTGGATGGTGACGATCGCCAACGTGAGCGACTGAGCGCCCTTTACTTCTTTGAATTTTAATTGGCGGTTGGCAGCCAACCTGTCATTTACTTGAATGAGTTGACCTGGGGCCTTTCTCAATGCACTCCCACTCCCACTCCGTATCGGAGTGCAAGGGTCGATTCCAATCGATGTTAAAGAAGGGTACTTCATGAAGGTTCCTCCGCGAGTAGCCACTTTTGTGACGTTTTATTCGTCATCATCGAGTGGACACTTGATGGAGAGGCAGGGAGGCGAGGTGGGATTTAACTTTTCAAATTGGAACTGACTCCTCCTCCACCAGCAAGAAGAAACCAATAACAATGGAAAGTTTTACAACAGTAGCATGTGGCTTTTACTTTGTTCAATTACTCCGAATAACCCATGGGAAGATTATGAGAAGAAGAAGACGTACTTATAAATATAATATATATGATAAATATTACTATAATACTATAATATTATAATACTATAATAGTACAATAATACTAAACTATTGTTATAAAACAATGCATATTTTCTGAATATTATGCTCATTGAGACAAGTTAATTAGTGAAATGTAATGTATTTTTTTATATATTGCAACCGTCCCCATGGTCGGGGGTCAGTTGCAACATTTGACTTTTATTCAAACAAATATTGTGAACTACATGTCATATGTAATCATCTTTAAAATGTATGGGTAATTAGAAGACACATGTCAGTTTATACAAGTTTAGTCAATGTCAATTAATCTCTGAGTAACTGAGAGAAATGCAAGAAGTGTTGCTACCGTACCAGTCTCTCCTATACGAGACATGAGGAAATACATTGTTTGCAAGCAAATGGTATGATATAAGATGTTATATTACAGCCACTGACACATTTTCACTAACCGACACAGAATGAAAAGCGAATTGTATAGTCATCTTAGTCCCAGGTGGTTACATGTTACAGTTGTTATTGGTTCATTGTCATTTGCTCATGGCCTATATAGCCAGGACAGTTGTGTTGGGTAAACTGGTTTGATTCAGCAGCAAGCAAAATGAAATAATTAAAAGGTATAGGATTGAACGCAAAGCTAATGGAGAAAAAAATGCATTCAGCTAATTTTGTTCTCCATTGTATAAGCCGGCCAGTGTAAACACGACTACAGCTTCCTTCCAGAAGTCTATTTATTTTATTGCTTGTACAGTTGAGCACATTGCTCTAAACTCGAAATAACCGAACGTGTTGATTTAGTCCTGCAGGTTTGACAAACTACAATTTTTATAAACTCGAACCTTTCCTCCGTCTTATAAACATTCTGGTTAACTAGGCGAGGTGATATTACTTTTTCTTTAAATTAATTTATTCCAATATATGTGGCCTACTGATCTGACACGTTAAAGGATTACAAGCAAGCGGCCATTGAGGACAGATATAGGCCTCGTTCAGTCAATCTGCAATGTCAGCATATCCTGTGATATTGTCCCTGCCGTATATGCCCAGGGACGTATATTACTGGCAATTGCAGTCCGCAGTCTGTCAGAGCCAAAGTCAACATCCATGGAGCTGAGATTTTTTTTTTTTTTTACCCTTTTTCATGCAACTGTATTTGGCTCAATAGTCAAATACCTTGATTGGTTGAAACGGGGAACTGACACGTATATTTCAGTGCTAGAAAAACATTTCTGTAGTCGCAAGCATGGGGTCAACATATTCCTTCAAAGTCCGACCTCGTCCACTCTAAATCAAGTCAAGTCAAATGTATTGTATGACACATTTCATACAGATGGGCAATTCAATGTGCTTTACATAAGGGAAGCATAAAACCTGTCCTCACACGTTTTTTTCTAATTTAGCCCAACCCAAATATTCTATGTAAATCCAGAGCTGCACAGAAAAAAATGAATAATCTCTACAGTGACGCCGAATAACTGCTAAATACGTGCTTTGTTTTGACTTATTTCTCTGTTCCAATGTGGAGTTAATTGGAGCTTACTGGCACTGCCACTGAGTGTATCAACAGAGACGCGTTTGAATGTCAAACGCACGAGCTTGATGCATGGTTATTTCCACGCAGACTATTTACTTATTTATTGAACAGAGCCGAGACAACACATTATAATTAACAAATTCCAATCACGAGTCTAAAGGACTATATAACACAGAAAAAAAGTGGCACAGAAGTGTCGACAGTATAGTAAAAAGGCTGCGCAAAAGTTGATGAACATTTGTTGATAAATTGTCGAATTAAAATGCAAATGCCTACAGGCCTACTGATTTAGGATTGGCTAAATTTTTCAAACATTCCCCTTTAGCTGCTCCCTAATAATGGTTTGCCCAATGCAGCCGACGCTAATAACAGCTCTGTTTTTATAAGACCGTAAAAGAAGAGCTACAAGTGAAACGTTCACACATGCTTTTCCTATAAAATAAAGTAAAATATTTCATGCAAAAATAAACAAGGCCGTTGCGACATCTTACACACCTAAATGTAACGTTGTCGTCTCCATTTTTGGGTCTTCAATTCGTTTATTGAAAGCCAAAATCGTAACGCACGCTGCTGGACCTCCTACGGGCGCTCACCGAATAATTCCCACCGCTGTGATTCTCTCTCTCTCTCTTGCTCTCTCTCTCACTCTCTCTCTCTCTCTCTCTCTGTGTGTGTGCGCGCGCGCGTATGTCAGATGGAGAGAGAGAGAAATAAAGAGAGAGCGTGAGTGTGTGTGTCCGCTAGGAATCATTGGGCTATTTATTACCAGCAGCCGAGGCAGAGTTGATCAATGAAGGTAAAATGGAAAACTAAAGCTTAAACAAATGTTATTATCAAAGCCCAATGAAATATTGGACAATGGACTAACAATTAACACACATTCTCAAGAAAGCATGTTGGATGAGGAACAATAAATTAAATTACACGGATAGCTAAAATTTCGATTGACCATTATTGTATAGGGTAAAAAACATGTTATTCTTTACTTATATGACCTAATAACAAACCTATTGAACCTTGCAATCCATTTACACTCTAAATACCACTAGATGGCGAAATGTACACGCGCACCTGTTGCTTATTTCAACCCTCTGGTAGTTTCGGGGTGAATGACGAGCAACGAAGATTCTAAAGATTATATGAAAATATTTCTTAGAAAAACTGACTCTAAGTATACTTTATATCTGTTGCCGACTTCACTTTCTCCCACGACGAGAATCTACTAGCTAATCTTCCATCTGCTATCTTCCGTTCCATAGTCTGGATTTATCGATCTAATCTGTCTAACCTATTCACATACCATTATTTTTCAAAGATATGATTTATTGTTTTTTCAACTCATACATTCCCACATAAATAAACCACGGTATAACTGATGTTCCCATAATCTTATCGCATTCCGTTCCATCTATTGATTATAACAACCCATTGCAATTCTATTTGGTGTATGAGATGTCCTTTGCTATCGATGGACACGATAAGTCTTAATAGTTATCCTAACCGTATAAGGTTTTTGTTACAGTTTGTGAACTAGATATGTATTGCTAGTAGTGCTAATCTATGTTACCTATCTTTGTTCGGCGCTAGGGGGTGCCCTCTCTTAAATTTTGGTGTAAATTAAACTGGAATCGCGAGATTTCCGCATAGCCAACACTTTCCTACCCGGTTTGTCAATGGCGGACAGTCAAACTAACGGACGGGCAAATCCAACATTAAAACCCGGGAAAAGACTACTTGAGAGGCGGGTAGCTGGGTTTTATATCTAGATTCTTGATTTTCAGCAGTGACGTTTGGTTGTCAAGGGACAGACTGCAACTAATAGGAAATATAGTTGGGGTTTTAACCGTTAACGTTAGCTAACAAAGTAGCTAGCTATCTTCTTTTTAGCCAGGCTAGCTAACTAGGCTAGCGTACTAAGTTAGCTGGGAGAGCTAACGATAAACAACCAGTTAAGTTTTGAAGTGACTAGAAGTCCAATTAAGTTGGATTCTGCTACGATGAAGAATTCATTTTGACACCTTGCCTGGCATCGATTGCATCGTAGTTACAGGTAGACCTATTACTGTTTTCCAAGAGATTATATTTGTTTTAAATACAAAATGATGTTAGCGAAACTTTGCTAACAACTTATTTGGCTCTGTCAATCTTAGTATCTGGTGACGAGACGTTTTCCTTGTTTACAAATCTTAGTAGATAATAATTTTGTGTTTTTAGTTAAGAGTTAACGAAGTCACTAATGATGCGCTGGTAAGCGTTTGCATTTTTGAGAATGACTGTTGTTGATGTCGTTTTAATCAGTAACGTTAAACAGGCTCGATTTTCTAGAAAGTTGTCAGAGAAAGCATCTGACTATTTCCTTGAATGAATGCTAATGTTTTGCTACATTGTGTACTGTCTTTCAGTAGCTTTACCAATCAACCTTGGCAAAACAGCAGATTTTGTCCGAAACACATTTGTTAGTTAATTTAGTAGAGCACTCAGTGTGTTTTTCAACATTTTGCTGCTTAAGAAGGTAGATAACACTGTATTTATACTTGTGCTATTGGATGCTTTATTGGCTCCGCAATAACGAACTCTGTAATAAAAGCAGTTAGTTTTTGCCATGGATAGTAGATACTGGAGATTTACGCAATCGCCGTTCCGGGGTAATAGAACCCTAGTTTGCACTACGTAGTTTTCGTTTGTCACTGTGTGAAAGAAATTGGCTAAAAAAATAAAATTTTAATATGGACAACTGAGGGTGGCGGTGGTGCCGATGGAGATAGGGCCGTAAAATTAGATTTTTTGTCTTCTGTATGGAAAATTAAAGGCAACGTGTAGTCTTTAAGGGACTGTGTGTTCAGACATTTTGTTTGAACAGCCTATATCATTTTACATGACAGCATTTGTGGCTGTCATTTGGCCTAACGTGACAGACCGTCCTGGTAGGTGTAGGCAGTGCGACTATTTCTCCACTGAGTTCTGACTCGTTGCCTCAGATGGAATGCTACTTTGATACTAGTATAAAATGTTCAGAATTAACCAGAAGATTAGAAAAGTCCACCTCTCTCTCTGTCTGTCCTTATGAAGTGATAATCACCCTGATGATCCGTTGTCATGGGATTGTTATGACCAAACTGCCACTAGAGGAATGCTTGGCTTGTGTAATATGAGATGACAGAATGCTCTCTTTGGCTAATGTCAGTGTTTGTTATGTAAGTACAAGAGAATATGTTGCCCTGTGTTTAATGAGGGAGGATGGTGAGTGCTGTGCGCCTGCAGTATGTTGGAACACCAGGTACATAGCAAACAAAGACACATGCACTCTGGAAGGAATTTAGGAGGCCCTGTGCTGAGTTTACTGTAGAACCTGTTTTTAAATGTCAGAGCAGCCTCCATTGACACTCACTGTCATTAAAGACCAATGTGTGGTTTCCAATAGAAACAGAGTGGCCCTTCATAGTGGTGAAATGTGGTACAGTTAGGCCTATCAGTGTTTTGTATAGATTTAAAGCCTCTACAGAAACTAAGCTAGAGTAGTGTTAGCTTGTCATTATTGTAGTGGCATTAATTCAGACAGCTGTCTAAACTGTGTCCATTTAGATGGAGCTGATAGGCTAACCTGTGCTGTCTAAACTGTGTCCAAGTAAACAACACTGATAGGCTAAACTATGTCCAGGTAAACAGTGCTGATAGGCTAGCCTGTATCCAGGTGAACAGTTCCTATAAGCTAACCTGTGCTGTGGTACCTGTGTCCAGGTGAACAGTGCTGATAGGCTAACCTGTGCTGTGGTACAAGGTGACTGGTTCTGATAGGTTAACCTGTGCTGTGGTACCTGAATCCAGGTGAACAGTTCCTATAGGCTAACCTGTGCTGTGGTACCTGTGTCCAGGTGAACAGTGCTGATAGGCTAACCTGTGCTGTGGTACAAGGTGACTGGTTCTGATAGGTTAACCTGTGCTGTGGTACCTGTATCCAGGTGAAGAGTTCCTATAGGCTAACCTGTGCTGTGGTACCTGTGTCCAGGTGAACAGTGCTGATAGGCTAACCTGTGCTGTGGTACAAGGTGACTGGTTCTGATAGGTTAACCTGTGCTGTGGTACCTGTATCCAGGTGAAGAGTTCCTATAGGCTAACCTGTGCTGTGGTACCTGTGTCCAGGTGAACAGTGCTGATAGGCTAACCTGTGCTGTGGTACAAGGTGACTGGTTCTGATAGGTTAACCTGTGCTGTGGTACCTGTGTCCAGGTGGGCTGTGGAGATGCGGCGCGGCCAGAGGACAGATGCGTGTGTCAGTGGCCCTGGCCAGCAGAAGCAGTCTGCTGCTCCAGACAACAGCAAAGGTGAGACTACACTGAGACACCTCATCTCATCTGATCTGTTAGAGCCTGTTTGTATTCTACTCTAGATCCTTGGTCTGCAGTCTCTTCTAATTGGCCTAGCTTATTTGTATTATGTTCTGTTCTATTTCGTTCTGTTCTGTTCTGTTCTGTTCTGTTCTGTTCTATTCGATTCTATTCTATTTGACTGTAACCTATGATTGTGCATGTAGTGATGTTCTATTGGACTGAACTATTTTCTGTCTATGGGGATCCTGTTCTAATTCAGTAGTGAATGCTGTTTTTTGGATGGATATGTGGATATGTCCCATCCTGAGTACCCCTGTCTGTCCGTGGTGTTAACCCTGTCTGTCCCTGGTGTTAAACCTGTCTGTCCGTGGTGTTAATCCTGTCTGTCCGTGGTGTTAACCCTGTCTGTCCCTGGTGTTAACCCTGTCTGTCCGTGGTGTTAACCCTGTCTGTCCGTGGTGTTAACCCTGTCTGTCCGTGGTGTTAACCCTGTCTGTCTGTGGTGTTAACCCTGTCTGTCTGTGGTGTTAACCCTGTCTGTCCCTGGTGTTAACCCTGTCTGTCCGTGGTGTTAGTGTTAGCCCTGTCTGTCCCTGGTGTTAACCCTGTCTGTCTGTGGTGTTAACCCTGTCTGTCTGTGGTGTTAGTGTTAATCCTGTCTGTCTGTGGCGTTAGCCCTGTCTGTCCGTGGTGTTAACCCTGTCTGTCTGTGGTGTTAGCCCTGTCTGTCCGTGGTGTTAACCCTGTCTGTCTGTGGTGTTAAACCTGTCTGTCCGTGGTGTTAAACCTGTCTGTCCGTGGTGTTAACCCTGTCTGTCTGTGGTGTTAGCCCTGTCTGTCTGTGGTGTTAACCCTGTCTGTCCGTGGTGTTAGCCCTGTCTGTCCGTGGTGTTAACCCTGTCTGTCCGTGGTGTTAGCCCTGTCTGTCCGTGGTGTTAGTGTTAGCCCTGTCTGTCCGTGGTGTTTACCCTGTCTGTCTGTGGTGTTAGCCCTGTCTGTCCGTGGTGTTAGCCCTGTCTGTCCGTGGTGTTAACCCTGTCTGTCTGTCAGCACTCTGACATGTTTTTGTTCCTCCTCAGAGCTCAGCGCTGCTTGGAAGAGCCTGAGCCAGACCAAAGCTGCTGTGAGTATCCGTGTTCCTCACCCCTCCCTGACCTGTGTTATGTAGAGTAGGACTCTAGCGTGACCCCTCCCTGACCTGTGTTATGTAGAGTAGGACTCTAGCGTGACCCCCCCCTGACCTGTGTTATGTAGAGTAGGACTCTAGCGTGACCCCCCCCTGACCTGTGTTATGTAGAGTAGGACTCCAGTGTGACCCCTCCCTGACCTGTGTTATGTAGAGTAGGACTCCAGTGTGACCCCTCCCTGACCTGTGTTATGTAGCAGGACTCCAGTGTGACCCCTCCCTGACCTGTGTTATGTAGAGTAGGACTCCAGTGTGACCCCTCCCTGACCTGTGTTATGTAGAGTAGGACTCCAGTGTGACCCCTCCCTGACCTGTGTTATGTAGAGTAGGACTCCAGTGTGACCCCTCCCTGACCTGTGTTATGTAGTAGAACTCCAGCGGGACTCGTTAACAGGGAACAAGCCATAGAGGAAAAGACAGGGGAACAGAGAAACATTATAAAAGCGGCCCTCTACTCAGGAAGTGTCAACAGGGCTGGGATGAGGATAGGTCAGACTGACACAGGGCTGGGATGAGGATAGGTCAGACTGACACAGGGCTGGGATGAGGATAGGTCAGACTGACACAGGGCTGGGATGAGGATAGGTCAGACTGACACAGGGCTGGGATGAGGATAGGTCAGACTGACACAGGGCTGGGATGAGGATAGGTCAGACTGACACAGGGCTGGGATGAGGATAGGTCAGACTGACACAGGGCTGGGATGAGGATAGGTCAGACTGACACAGGGCTGGGATGAGGATAGGTCAGACTGACACAGGGCTGGGATGAGGATAGGTCAGACTGACACAGGGCTGGGATGAGGATAGGTCAGACTGACACAGGGCTGGGATGAGGATAGGTCAGACTGACACAGGGCTGGGATGAGGATAGGTCAGACTGACACAGGGCTGGGATGAGGATAGGTCAGACTGACACAGGGCTGGGATGAGGATAGGTCAGACTTACATTTGTTAATAGTTCTAAGGATTTGTTTGGTCACCCTTGACGGTTTGATACTTTCATACTAAAATCCTCTCCCCATGAAAGCCAGTTGAGCCTAGTGTGTAATGTGTGTGTGTTGTGTTCCTGTAGCTGAGACACATAGAGAACCGCCTGGAAGCCACTCCAGGGTCCGGAGGAGTACTTCTGCACTCGCTCCTGGACACCAAAAAGACCTCCTCTGGTGCCACCAGGAAACCGGGCCACAGAGGTGAGGGGCAGGACTGACTGACTGGTTATTTGACTGACTGACTGACCGACTGGTTATTTGACTGACTGACTGACCGACTGGTTATTTGAATAACTGACTGACTGACTGGTTATTTGAATGACTGACTGGTTATTTGGAGGGCTGACTGACTGACTGGTTATTTGGCTGGCTGGCTGGCTGGTTATTTAGCTGGCTGGTTATTTGACTGACCGACTGGTTATTTGACTGACTGGCTGGTTATTTGGTGGGCTGACTGACTGGTTATTTGGCTGCCTGGCTGGCTGGTTATTTGGTTGACTGGCTGACTGACTGGGTGGTTATTTGACTGACTGACTGGTTGTTTGACTGACTGGCTGACTGGTTATTTGGTGGGCTGACTGGTTATTTGGCTGATTGGCTGGGTATTTGGCTGGCGGGCTGACTGACTGATAGACTGGGATAGAGGGAGGAGGGCTGCTGTATACTCTAATGGAGGGATGGAGGGAGGGGGAGGGAGGGAGGAGGGCTGCTGTATACTGTAAGGGAGGGAGGGAGGGATGGAGGGAGGAGGACTGCTGTATACTGTAAGGGAGGGATGGAGGGAGGGAGGGAGGAGGGCTGCTGTATACTGTAAGGGAGGGAGGGATGGAGGGAGGAGGGCTGCTGTATACTGTAAGGGAGGGAGGAGGGAGGGAGGAGGACTGCTGTATACTGTAAGGGAGAGATGGAGGGAGGGAGGAGGGCTGCTGTATACTGTAAGGGAGGGAAGGATGGAGGGAGGGAGGAGGGCCACTGTATACTGTAAGGGAGGGAGGGATGGAGGGAGGGAGGAGGGCTGATACTGTGAGGGATGGAGGTGTTAGGTGGTCTGTGAGCCTGTCCTCCATGGAAGGGAGGGATGGAGGGAGGGAGGGAGGGAGCAGGGCTGATGAATACTGTAAGGGAGGGAGGGAGGGATGGAGGGAGGGAGGAGGACTGCTGTATACTGTAAGGGAGGGAGGGGGAGGGAGGGACTGCTGTATACTGTAAGGGAGGGAGGGAGGAGGGAGGGAGGAGGACTGCTGTATACTGTAAGGGAGGGAGGGATGGAGGGAGGAGGATACTGTAAGGGAGGGATGAAGGGAGGGAGGAGGGGCTGTATACTGTAAGGGAGGGAGGGAGGGAGGGAGGGAGGGCTGCTGTATACTGTAAGGGGAGGGATGGAGGGAGGGAGGAGGGCTGCTGTATACTGTAAGGGAGGGAGGGAGGGAGGGAGGGAGGGAGGATTATACACAGGTACAATGAGATTAAGCAACCACCAAACAGTGCAGTACAGATTAAAACAGGAATAAGATAAGATAAAATAAAATAAATAAAAGTATAAAATAAGATAAGATAAGATGGGTACGTAGTCCCGATAAAAATATATCCACATGTCTATGTACATTGCAGTAAGAAAATATCTAAATCTATGTATGAAATTCACAGCTGAAAAATACGTCTATACAGGTATTGCACGGAATTAACAGGTATTGCACGGAATTAAATAAATATACCTATATGACTATTGCACAGGGGTTACAAATTTGAGTTCAGCAGGGTTATTGCCTGGGGGAAGAAGCTGTTTTTAAATCTGTTTGTTCTGGTCTTGAGGCACCTGTAGCGCTCCCGGAGGGCAGCAGGGCAAACAGACCAGAGCTAGGGTGAGAGCTGTCCTTTTGGATATTTTTGGCTCTGCAGAGGCAGCGAGAGGTGTAGATGTCCGTTAGGGAAGGGAGAGAGCAGCCGATGGTCTTTTGTGCTGTCTTTATGACTCTCTGTATCCTCCCCTTGTCTGCTACAGAGCAGCTGCCATACCACACTGTGATGCAGTATGTCAGCAGGCTCTCGATTGATGAACGGTAGAAGGTCAGCAGTAAGGTGGAATTCAGCTTGTGCTTCCTGAGGATTCTCAGGAAGTGTAGCCGCTGCTGAGCCTTCTTGATGATGGCGGTGACGTTCTCTGTCCAGGAGATGGTGGCCGAGATAGTCACGCCCAGAAACTTGATGGTGCGAACACGCTCCACACTCTCGCCGTTGATGTAGAGGGGGGCTGGGTCCGTGCGGTGCCTCCTGAAGTCAATGATGATCTCCTTGGTTTTCTTGGTGTTTAGAACAAGATTGTTCTCAGAGCACCAAGCAACCAGCTTCAGGACCTCCTCTCTGTAGGCCGCCTCATCAGCCCTGGAGATGAGACCGACCACCGTGGTATCGTCCGCAAACTTGACGAAGAGGTTGTCCTTGTGGGCCGGCCTGCAGTCTTGGGTGTAGAGGCAGTACAGGAGGGGGCTCAGCACGCACCCCTGTGGGGAGCCGATGCTCAGCGTGCGGGTTGAGGAGAGGTGGGGGCCAAGTCTCACAGTCTGGGGTCGGGACGTTAGGAAGTCCTTTATCCAGGCACATGTGAGAGGGGGAGGCCAATGGTGTCCAGTTTGTAGCATAACCTGTCCGGTATTATTGTATTGAAGGCTGAACTGTAATCCACAAAGAGCATCCGGACGTATCTCTGCTGCTGCTCCAGGTGTTCCAGCGCAGAGTGAAGAGCTATGGCTACGGCGTCCTCGGTGGATCTGTTAGCACGGTATGCAAACTGGTGGGAGTCAAAGTCTGGGGGGAGATGGTCCTTGATGTGCTGCAGAACGAGTCTCTCAAAGCACTTCATAATCACCGGGGTGAGTGCCACTGGTCGGTAATCATTCAGGCTGGTGATGGGAGACTTCTTCGGCACCGGGATTATTGTGGATGATTTGAGGCAGGGTGGGATGATTGCCTGGGCCAGAGAGAGGTTGAAGATCCTGGTAAAGGTGGGGGCGAGCTGGTGAGCGCATGCTCTGAGCACCCTACCTGGAACCCCGTCTGGGCCGGTAGCCTTCTTAGTGTTGACTGTCTGGAGCACCCGCCTGACGTCGTGCTCCTGAACAGTGAGTGGGGTGGTGCGGGGCGGGGGAGGGGAGGTGGATGTGGTGATGCGGGGGCAGGGTGGGGGAGGGGTAGTGGGAGGGGTATTGTGGGAGCAGGGTGGGGGAGGGGGAGTGGCTGGAGCAGATGCGTGCTGCTGAGATGTTTCAAAGCGGGCAAAGAAGCCGTTTAGCTCCTCTGCCAGAGCAGCACTTTGAGCCCCGTTGACGCCTCGCCTCCTCTGAAGTTGGTGATGTCCTGGATGCCCTGCCACACCTCTCGAATGTTTCTGCTGGACAGATGGGACTCTATGTGCCTCCTGTGGTCTGCCTTAGCTGTTTTTGTACCTCTCCTCAGGTCAGCTCGAGCAGCACTGTAGAGTGCTCTGTCTCCTGACCTGAAGGCAGCATCACGGGCCCTGAGGAGTGCACGGACCTGGGGGGTCATCCAGGGTTTCTGGTTGGGGAAAACCCTGATGGTTTTGTCCATGGTCACATTCCCGATACAAAACTTAATATAGTCTAGTACCGTTCCTGTGAGTGTCCCCAGGTCCTGTTGTTCAAATATGTCCCAGTCTGTCTGTTGAAAACAGTCTTTGAGTTTGTCGAGTGCATCTTCAGGCCAGGCTGTGATGGTTTTTGAAGTGGGCTTGGCCCTACGTTTGAGGGGGGTGTAGGCTGGGGGGAGCAGGAGGGAAAGATGGTCTGATTGTCCAAGGTGGGGGAGGGGTACAGCCCTGTATGCATGCTTGATGTTAGTGTAAACATGGTCCAGGGTGTTCTCCCCCCTTGTAGCACACTTGACATGCTGGTAGAACTTTGGGAGTACAGTCTTTAGATTGGCCTTATTAAAGTCCCCTGCAATGATGTGGACACCGTTGGGATGAGCCCGCTGTTGTTCATTTACGGTTTTGAGCAGGAGAGAGAGCGCCGTGTTTACACTGGCGTCGGGTGGAATATACGTGGCTGTGATGATCACGACACTCAGCTCCCTCGGCAGAAAAAAGGCCGGCATCTTACGGACATGTACTCCAAGTCCGGGCAACAGTGTTGGTCTATTATTGTCCCGTTGTTACACCAGTTGTCGTGCACATAAATACAGACTCCCCTCCTCTGCTCTTACCGGACTCCTCGGTCCTGTCCCAACGCAATAGGGTCCGGTCTGCTAGCTGTACGCTAGCATCGGGAATGTCCGGGTGAAGCCAGGTTTCGGTGATAATCAGCACACAGCACTCACGAACATAGCGATTTGCGGCGAGTAATAGTCTCAGCTCGTCCGTTTTATGCACCAGGGATCTGGCATTGGAGAGGTACAGGCTCGGGAGAGGTGGCTTGTGTGGTTGTTCTCTTAGCCGTAGCATAGCGCCGGACCTGCGCCCCCGCTTCTGCTTCCTCTCTCCTCCGCCTGCGCCGCTCCCAGACCCGACGACAATCCACGGAGAGCCCGGCGGTCTCGCAATGTCGTCAGGGATGTTGTGCGTGTGGTGAAAGTCACCCGAAACAGATAAATGGTGATTATTTCCGATATTCAAAAGCATCTGTCGGGTGTACTGGACGTTCGCATTGCCCATAGTGTACAAAAAAAAGAAAAAAGATAGAAAGGAAGGAGAAAAGAGCACTTTGGTGAAGAGCCGTAAGCCGCAGCGTCCTTGCGCGCCATTTTGTTCCTGTAAGGGAGGGAAGGATGGAGGGAGGGAGGAGGGCCACTGTATACTGTAAGGGAGGGAGGGATGGAGGGAGGGAGGAGGGCTGCTGTATACTGTAAGGGAGGGAAGGATGGAGGGAGGGAGGAGGGCCACTGTATACTGTAAGGGAGGGAGGGATGGAGGGAGGGAGGAGGGCCACTGTATACTGTAACACTTACACAGGAGCACCTTTTAACCGGGACATAGGCACGGTCGTCACCATGGCAGCCGTCTCCGTGGGAACCGTTTACCACAGTGCAGCACCAGTGGATATAATGAGCCTTCATGGAAACCATACCTCTCTATGTTTAAAACACTGATTCTATTACACCACAAACCTTTACAAGCACCTTTAGTCATAGGAGCACTGACATTAAGTGATTTAAACTATTTCAACTTTAAATGGTTCATCATTTAGACAGTCATACATTTTTGTGTGATTCCTTTTCTACATCACAAATGGCTGTGATTCAGAACAGCTTGTAAAACAGGGTAGAGGTGTTGTCAGAGATGAACTAGAGAAAAGACACAACACACAGATTTCACTTTTTTATGTTGTTGGTAAAATCCAGCTGAGTAATAAAACAATGCTAGATAGAGAAAGATTATAAATCTTACATTATGGTCCCGTTAAACCTGCAATGACTCTAAAAAACAATTAAACCCATCACTTCCTGTTCCAGAAGGGCGTCGGACAGATGACTCCTCCCAGACGGGCGGGGCCTCCAAGCCTCGGGGGCGTGGCCGGGGCAGCCCTGAGAAGAGCAGTTCTCGCAGTCCGCTGAGGAACACCACGCAGGAGAGCAACGTACGCAAGACCTCCATGGTGGAGTTTAGAGAGCCCCTGGCCTCATACAGGTAAACTACAGAGCCTCTGTGCGTCAGAGCCTGATGGGTGATCTCTAGAGCTTTGAGCCTGTCTGTCTCTGCCTGCCTGGCTGCCTGTCTGCCTGCCTGCCTGTCTCTGTCAGAGCCCCTTGGTGTGTGGTATCTCTGTTCCTGTCTCTCTACAGGGAGAGAGAGAGAGAGAGAGAGAGAGAGAGAGAGAGAGAGAGAGAGAGACTCCATACACCACAGACTGACCACTGTGTGTTTTTTAGTCTCACACACCGTGTTTCACTTGTCTCCTCTCTAGGGAAGCCACGCCCCCTCCTCTGAGCTCCTCCCAGTTTGAGGCCTACACCCTCCAGTCTCTACCAGACCCCTCCCACCCGCCCTCCTCCTCCTCCTCCTCCCTCCTTCATCCTCCTCGCTCGGCCTCCGACCCTCTGCTCAGCCTGCTGATCTACCAGAGGGACACGCGGGACCGCCAGACGGAGCTGGATCAGCACAGCCTGCTGTCGTCAGCCCTGGACAGCACCGAGGTCCGCTACCTCAACGACCGGCCCGCTCTGGAGGCTCTCAGAACCTCCTCCCGTCCTGCTGGACACTATGGAGAGGCCGGTAGGCCCAACGCTCCAGCACCGGGACAAGCCTCGCCCACCGCCGGCCCGGCCACAGCAGCCTCAGCCCTGGCCTCGTCTGAGGCTCCAGCCCCAGGCTGTGCGGGCCTGTCGGGGGACACGTCAGCCTCAACCCTGGCCTCGTCTGAGGCTCCAGCCCCAGGCTGTGCGGGCCTGTCGGGGGACACGTCAGCCTCCTCCAGCCCAGGATCAGCCTCCCAGAAGCTGGAGAACCTGAGGAGGAGACAGCCAGATGATAAACTGGAGAAACTCAAGGAGAGGATCCGCAAACAGAGAGAAAACCTAGAGGTAAATTTCTGACTAAAATATCTAGATTCTATATATTAAATATCTTATTTCTTTATCAAAAATATCATATACTTCTATATATAAAATAGCTATATATATAATTATCTAAATAAGATCATTGTAAATGTGATATTGACGACTGATCATTACTGTTCAGTGTCATAATACGTAATGGACAGTGCACAGCTGTGTGTGTGTACGTGCGTGTGCTCCTGTTCTAACTGAAGCTGTGTGTGTTTCCTCCCTGTCTATAGGGGGCAGCAGAGAGGGACAAGCTGCAGGGTTGTCTGGAGCAGCCCATCCTACCTCAACCTCATCCTGCCCCCTCCAAGATACAGCGCAAGGTGGCCCCCGCCCCGCCCGCACCCATCTACAGAGGTGACACTGACTGGGGGAGACGGCAGGGGGGGGGGGCAGTTAGTTTTACTGAGTCATCTAGAGGCACTGACCAAAACGCTTAACATTCTACACTCTCCTCTCCTCTCCTCCTCTCCTGTCCTCTCCTCTCAGGGTTCAACCCCAGTGAGACTAAGATCAGAACTCCTGATGGGAAGGTTTGGAGAGAGGAGGACTTCCACAACCTGAGTCGGGATGTCTACCGGGACCTCAGCAGACAGCTGGCCGGTCAGTCTGATACACACACACACACACACACACACACACACACACACACACACACACACAGCTCCATGCAGTCACTATAACACTGAGGTCAACCATGGCAGCTCAACACACCGTGGCTGTGCTTCTGTCTGTGTGTGTTGGGTTGCTGTGCTTCTGTCGGTGTGTGTTGGGTTGCTGTGCTTCTGTCGGTGTGTGTTGGGTTGCTGCGCTTCTGTCGGTGTGTGTTTGGTTGCTGTGCCTCTGTCGGTGTGTGTTGGGTTGCTGTGCTTCTGTCGGTGTTTGTTTGGTTGCTGCGCTTCTGTCGGTGTGTGTTTGGTTGCTGTGCTTCTGTCGGTGTGTGTTTGGTGGCTGTGCTTCTGTCGGTGTGTGTTTGGTTGCTGTGCTTCTGTCGGTGTGTGTTTGGTGGCTGTGCTTCTGTCGGTGTGTGTTGGGTTGCTGTGCTTCTGTCGGTGTGTGTTTGGTTGCTGTGCTTCTGTCGGTGTGTGTTGGGTTGCTGTGCTTCTGTCGGTGTGTGTTTGGTGGCTGTGCTTCTGTCGGTGTGTGTTTGGTGGCTGTGCTTCTGTCGGTGTGTGTTGGGTTGCTGTGCTTCTGTCGGTGTGTGTTGGGTTGCTGTGCTTCTGTCGGTGTGTGTTTGGTTGCTGTGCTTCTGTCGGTGTGTGTTTGGTTGCTGTGCTTCTGTCGGTGTGTGTTTGGTGGCTGTGCTTCTGTCGGTGTGTGTTGGGTTGCTGTGCTTCTGTCGGTGTGTGTTTGGTTGCTGTGCTTCTGTCGGTGTGTGTTTGGTTGCTGTGCTTCTGTCGGTGTGTGTTTGGTTGCTGTGCTTCTGTCGGTGTGTGTTTGGTTGCTGTGCTTCTGTTGGTGTGTGTTTGGTTGCTGTGCTTCTGTCGGTGTGTGTTGGGTTGCTGTGCTTCTGTCGGTGTGTGTTTGGTTGCTGTGCTTCTGTCGGTGTGTGTTTGGTTGCTGTGCTTCTGTCGGTGTGTGTTTGGTTGCTGTGCTTCTGTCGGTGTGTGTTGGGTTGCTGTGCTTCTGTCGGTGTGTGTTTGGGTATTAGTGGCTTCAACGAGTTTGTTGTCAGTCTCAGTGCGATTGGAGGGGTGGCGTGTGCGTGTGCGTGTGTGCGTGTGTGTGTGTGTCACTGGTTTCACCATAGAGAACAGATAGTTTGTCGTCAAACTTAGGGGTTCGGGTTAACGGTTTGGTGCATCACATACAAAGCTTAACTGTTAACTCACTTAACCCAGCCCACTGTACAAAGCTTAGCCGTTAGCTCTTATAGAACACTAAACCCAGCCCGGCATTCAAAGCTTAGCCGTTAGCTCTTATAGAACACTAAACCCAGCCCAGCATTCAAAGCTTAGCCGTTAGCTCTTATAGAACACTAAACCCAGCCCAGCATTCAAAGCTTAGCCGTTAGCTCTTATAGAACACTAAACCCAGCCCACTGTTCAAAGCTTAGCCGTTAGCTCTTATAGAACACTAAACCCAGCCCAGCATTCAAAGCTTAGCCGTTAGCTCTTATAGAACACTAAACCCAGCCCAGCATTCAAAGCTTAGCCGTTAGCTCTTATAGAACACTAAACCCAGCCCAGCATTCAAAGCTTAGCCGTTAGCTCTTATAGAACACTAAACCCAGCCCAGCATTCAAAGCTTAGCCGTTAGCTCTTATAGAACACTAAACCCAGCCCAGCATTCAAAGCTTAGCCGTTAGCTCTTATAGAACACTAAACCCAGCCCAGCATTCAAAGCTTAGCCGTTAGCTCTTATAGCTTATATAGCTCTTATAGCTCTTATAGCCGGCGACCTTGAGTGCCTTGAAAGGCGCCTTATAAATTCAATGTATTATTATTATTATTATTATAGAACACTAAACCCAGCCCAGCATTCAAAGCTTAGCCGTTAGCTCTTAGCTGTTTGAGCTGGGATTATATCTCCTTCCCTGTCTGGAAATCCTCTGTCTCTCTGTAGTGTTGGTCCCAGAGCTGGGATTATGATATACCCTGATTCCATGGCTGTTTGGGCTGGGGACACAGACCACTGTTTGGTGGACAGCCTGTTTGTTTGGGCTGGGGACAGAACACAGTTTGATGGACAGCCCGTTGTCGAGGGCGATTACATGAACAGTTTCTCTTCCTGCTTTGTCTGACTAGAGGAAGTTGTGAACAGACATGACATCACTCACACACACGATAGACATGTCTGAGGTTTGCCCCCCCCCCTCTTTCTCCTCCTCCTTCCAGAGAGCACCAGAACCAGTCGCCAGCAGCAGCAGCCCGGAGAGCGGAGGCCCTCTAAGCCCGTCAGGAAGGTCTGCAAAGCCGGCTCTGGTACTGGAACTGACCCACAACACAGACCTGGTAAGACAGCCTCCTGTATGAGAGCTGAGCTCTACTTTACTTTACTCTACCTGGTCTGATTAGACAGCCTCCTGTATGAGAGCAGAGCTCTACTTTACTTTACCTGGTCTGATTAGACAGCCTCCTGTATGAGAGCAGAGCTCTACTTTACTCTACCTGGTCTGATTAGACAGCCTCCTGTATGAGAGCAGAGCTCTACTTTACTTTACCTGGTCTGATTAGACAGCCTCCTGTATGAGAGCAGAGCTCTACTTTACTTTACCTGGTCTCTGTCTGAGCACCCACAGGCAGAACAGTCCGTTGACTATCCCCTCCTCTCCTCTCCTCTCCTCTCCTCCTGCAGTTTTTAAACTAGATCACGGCTGCTCTGATGCATTAAATATAGTTATTAAATTTGCATGAAACTCTCAAAGAATCTTATTTCCCCAGAGGCTTGTGTTGTAGAGTCAGTCAGTTATCCAGTCAGTGAGTCAGCCAGTTAACCAGTTATCCAGTCAGTGAGTCAGCCAGTTAACCAGTTATCCAGTCAGTGAGTCAGCCAGTTAACCAGTTATCCAGTCAGTGAGTCAGCCAGTTAACCAGTTATCCAGTCAGTGAGTCAGTGAGTCAGCCAGTTAACCAGTTATCCAGTCAGTGAGTCAGCCAGTTAACCAGTTATCCAGTCAGTGAGTCAGCCAGTTAACCAGTTGTCCAGTCAGTGAGTCAGCCAGTTAACCAGCTGTCCAGTCAGTAAGTCAGCCAGTTAACCAGTTATCCAGTCAGTAAGTCAGCTAGTTAACCAGCTGTCCAGTCAGTAAGTCCGCCAGAACTTCAGTCAGTGAGTCAACCTGTCAGTCAGTCAGCCAGTCATTCATTCATCCATCCAGTCACTCAGCCACTCAGCCAGGCCTGTGTGTTGGGGGGGAGGGGGGGGGGGGGGGTCTCTCTACTACAAGACTGTCCTAGTGTGTGTGTGTGTGTATATATACTGTATATATATAACCCAGCAGGCAGTGCTAGTGTGTGTTGGGGGGGGGGGGGGGGCTTTCTACTACAGGACTATACACACAGCCTACTCTGGGCATCTCCAGTTACTGCTGTGAGCCAGAGAGAGATTAGCATGCTCTGTTTAAACAACGTGTGTGTGTGTGTGTGTGTGTGTGTGTGTGTGTGTGTGTGTGTGTGTGTGTGTGTGTGTGTGTGTGTGTGTGTGTGTGTGTGTGTGTGTGTGTGTGTGTGTGTGTGTGTGTGTGTGTGTGTGTGTGTGTGTACAGTGATCAGTACGTCTTCATGGCGTGACGGACAGAAGCTGGTGAAGATGCTTCTTGGTCCAGCTCCCAGAATGCACCAGGAGGAAAGAGCTCAGTCTGCTGAAGGAGCAGACAGGACAGGTGAGTGACCTCCTCTTCCTCATCTCCTCTCTGTCCTCCTCTTCCTCATCTCCTCTCTGTCCTCCTCTCCTTTTCCTCTACTTTACTACACAGGCAGGCAGGCAGACAGGCAGACAGGCAGACAGACAGGCAGACAGGCAGGCAGGCAGGCAGGCAGACAGGCAGGCAGGCAGACAGGCAGACAGGCAGACAGACAGGCAGACAGGCAGGCCGACAGGCCGACAGGCAGGCAGGCAGGCAGGCAGACAGGCAGGCAGACAGGCAGGCAGACAGGCAGGCAGACAGACAGGCAGGCAGACAGGCAGACAGACAGGCAGACAGGCAGGCCGACAGACAGACAGACAGACAGACAGACAGACAGACAGACAGACAGACAGACAGACAGGCAGACAGGCAGGCAGGCAGGCAGGCAGGCAGGCAGGCAGGCAGGCAGGAAAGCAGACGGACAGACAGACAGACAGCTAGCATAAATAATTAAAGGGGTGTACAGTTAGCCCCTCCCCCTCCCTGTTAAGCCAGGGCGGTGTTCAGTGACCGGAAGAAGCACCGACTGACTGTTTCTGACTGACTGCACGACTGACTGCTTATGGCTGACTACACATACCGGCCGACTGACTGTTTCTGACTGACTGACTAACTGACTGCTTATGACTAACTGACTGTTTCTGACTGACTGCACAGACCGGCTGACTGACTGTTTCTGACTGACTGACTGCTTATGGGTGACTGACTGTTTCTGTCTGGCTGCACAGACGGGACTGACGGTTACTGACTGACTGACTGACTGCTTATGGGTGAGAAAGAGAGCTGACTGCACAGACAGTGTGTGTGTGTCTGACTGACTGCTTATGGGTGAGAGACTGTTTCTGACTGTCCTCCACAGACCCCATGGCTGAGAGTTTAGCTGACAGACTGCCTGTAGTGTTTCGAGAGAGAGAAGGAGGGAGAGGGAGAAAGAGAGTGATAGGGAGGGAAAGTGTGTGTGTGTGTGTGTGTGTGGGGGGGGGGGGTCGAGAAAGAGAGAGAAAGTGTGGGAGAGAGAGAGAGAGAGAGAGAGAGAGAGAGAGAGAGAGAGAGAGAGAGAGAGAGAGAGAGAGAGAGAGAGAGAGACAGAGAGAGTGTGCAGGGTTGCGCTGCATGGTTAAGCCCCATTTCTGGAGCATTAGCTCAAAGCGCAAAGAAAGAGAGAGAGGAGGATTTCATGACTTCTGCTTCATGGCTTTTGTATACACTTCAACCCCTGACCTCCTGTGTTCACCACACACCGGTCCAAAGGTCAAAGGTGACAGTCTGAGTCAGTAGGAGGTTGATTACTGCCGACCTGTCCTTCATCCTGGATGTGGGTCCACTACACAGCTGTTTGTGGTCTCTGTCTAACCTCCTCCTCCTCCTCTGTCTGCAGGGACATCTCCTCAGCGCCCCTCCTCCTCCTGCACCCCTCCCCGTCCTGATCTCCCTCAGCGCTCCTCCTCCTCCTCCTCCGCTCCCCGTCCTGATCTCCCTCAGCGGCCCCAAAGCCGAGGGCGCTCCCCCACCGCACCTCCCTCCCAGCCTCCTCCTGCCACCTCCTCCACGGACCTCCTCTCCGCTGACATCCGCTGCATCTTAGACGACCTGCAGCTGGAGCGTGGGGGGGGAGAGAGGGAGAGGGGGAGGAGGAGGAGAGGAGGCTCGGTGGGCTCCAGGGCCCCCCTGTCTGCCTGGGGCCCTGTGCCACGACCCTCCCGCAGCGCCAGCCCCAGCAAGAGACAACCTCAGCCACGGAGAGAACGGCACTACGACGCAGACACCGTCAGACTCTACATCGCTAAGCAACAGGAGGAGAGGAAGAGGAGGCAGGCGGATGAGAGGATGGCTCAGAGGGAGGAGGCGGAGAGGAGGAGCCAGCGACTGCAGGAGCTGTACAGGAAACAGAGAGGAGGAGGAGCAGGGAGAGGAGGAGGAGGAGGAGGAGGAGCAGGTGGTGGTCCCTCCTCATCGGTTCTAGAAGGGTTTGTGTTGCCGGTCCAGAGTCGCCTCCAGGAGACCTACACCAAACTGACAGACCCTCACTGTACCACTGTACTACAGGTACACACACACGCACACACACACACACACACACACACACAGTACCACCGTACTACAGGTACACACACACACACACACACACACACACACACACACACACACACACACACACACCCTCACAGTACTACGCACACACACACACACACACACACACACACACACACACACACACACACACACACACACACACACACACAACCCTCACAGTACCACTGTACTACAGGTACACACACACACTGACAGTACCACTGCACTACAGGTTCACACACACAACCCAGTGGTGATATTACCACCTTCAGATTACCAGTAGCCTGCTATTTTAATCTGCTATTCAAACTAATCGCGATGTCAATGTCAAATTTATTCATAAAGCACATTTAAAATGAACAACAGTTGACCGAAGTGCTGTACAATCAAGATGGTACAAGTGAATGCAAATGATGGCTGTGCTTTCAAATCCAGTGGGCTGTAATACAGAGCCCTCACAGACGTTTGGTACGGTCCACGTGCTCTAGAGCCGGAAGGCAAATCTAATGCGTTGCTAATCCAGTTATGTTTGTGTTGCAGCAGCGACCAGCGTACCAGCCTTCAGGAGAGTCTGACAAGGAGAACAGGAGACAGGCACCTCAGAGTCCCTCCTCCAGCAGCGACATGAGCCTCTCTGCACCACCACTGTCCCGGTCAGCACACACACACACACACACACACACACACACACACACACACACACACACACACACACACACACACACACACACAATGATCCAACTGCTGCTGGGTTAGTGGGACCAATATAACGCTGTCCCCTTATGTAAAGAACTAATCTCTTCAGCATTACAGTCTGCTGCCTAAGAGCACCAGCCGTTCCCTCGGTTACGGATTGACTCTGTTTGTTTTTGGAACCGTCTCCATGGCTACCGTATAAACAACTCCAAGGTTGTGCCTGGCACTGTTAGGCTAAGCTATTCAGCTAGCATTATAGACATGTAGTAAGGTTGTGCCTGGCACTGTTAGGCTAAGCTATTCAGCTAGCATGATAGACATGTAGTAAGGTTGTGCCTGGCACTGTTAGGCTAAGCTATTCAGCTAGCATTATAGACATGTGGTAAGGTTGTGCCTGGCACTGTTAGGCTAAGCTATTCAGCTAGCATTATAGACATGTGGTAAGGTTGTGCCTGGCACTGTTAGGCTAAGCTATTCAGCTAGCATGATAGACATGTAGTAAGCCGTTGTATATATGTTTACATATGTTTACATGGAAAGTAGTAAGCTAGGCTAAACTGTTAGCATCAGAGACACACTGCATGTGCTGTAGACTGTGGAAAAGAAGGAGGGAACTTCCAGCGAAAGCTATTTTAGTAAGAGCGAGATTACACCTCAGATGACTGTGTGTCTGCAGGCGTCAACATCAAGGTATGTACTGTGCTCCTGTTTAGAACATTTATAAATCACCCTGTTGTTCCCTCCAGAGTGAAGGAACACCCAGTGTTGCTCAAACCATAATAATAATTCATTTTATTTAGTTTTTAGCGCTTTTCTCGAGACTCAAAGCGCTTTACACAAATTGGTCGCCAATTAATTACACAGAACAAACAACAAATGAACCGACAGCTATCAAACACAACACAGACACACAGACCGACTCCAGGTGAATTGGCAGTGATTGGTCAGGGCACTGGTAGGAGAATGGAGCATGTTTTTTGATGGTGGGAGGAAACCGGAGTACCTAGAAGAAACCCACACAAACACGGGGAGAACATGCAAACTCCACACAGAAAGGCCCTTGGGTCAGGTGGGGTTTGAACCCAGGACCTTCTTGCTGTGAGGCACCAGTGCTAACCACTGAGCCACCATGTCTTGGCTTGAAAGTGTGAGCTGCTGATGAAAAGGAAGAGCTTTTGCTGTGTGGAGGTTTTCTAGGTTTGGTCCAGTAACGTTTTGTCACAACAAAGCTAGGCTTATGAAACATGGATGTGAATTCTATGTTCATCGTTTTTATGTGGTTCACCTGTGGCCCAATTAAACATACATGTGGACTGAGCTGGGTGGTGTTTGATTCTGTTCTCCTGTAGGACTGAGCTGGGTGGTGTTTGATTCTGTTCTCCTGTAGGACTGAGCTGGGGGGTGTTTGAATCTGTTCTCCAGTAGGACTGAGCTGGGTGGTGTTTGATTCTGTTCTCCTGTAGGACTGAGCTGGGTGGTGTTTGATTCTGTTCTCCTGTAGGACTGAGCTGGGTGGTGTTTGATTCTGTTCTCCTGTAGGACTGAGCTGGGTGGTGTTTGATTCTGTTCTCCTGTAGGACTGAGCTGGGTGGTGTTTGATTCTGTTCTCCTGTAGGACTGAGCTGGGTGGTGTTTGATTCTGTTCTCCTGTAGGACTGAGCTGGGTGGTGTTTGATTCTGTTCTCCTGTAGGACTGAGCTGGGTGGTGTTTGATTCTGTTCTCCCCGTAGGACTGAGCTGGGTGGTGTTTGATTCTGTTCTCCTGTAGGACTGAGCCTGTTCTCCTGTAGGACTGAGCTGGGTGGTGTTTGATTCTGTTCTCCTGTAGGACTGAGCTGGGTGGTGTTTGATTCTGTTCTCCTGTAGGACTGAGCTGGGTGGTGTTTGATTCTGTTCTCCTGTAGGACTGAGCTGGGTGGTGTTTGGTTCTGTTCTCCTGTAGGACTGAGCTGGGTGGTGTTTGATTCTTCTCCATGTTTTCCAAGCTGGGTGGTGTTGAAGGGGCCTCCCTGCTCCAGACTGCAGGGTACACACACACACACACACACACACACACACACCTCCTCCAGATCCTCTCACCAAGCGGCCTCGCCCAGACACAGGTACACACACACACACACACACACACACACACACACACACACAGGTACACACAGACACAGGTACAGACCCACACAGGTACACACACATGATGATGATGTGTGTGTGTAGGTCCAGGCTGTCTCGTATCGAGCCTCCTGTCTGTTCTACTGTAACGTGTTCAGTTCTATGCTGTGTGTGTTTAGTGATGATGATGTGTGTGTGTAGGTCCAGGCTGTCTCGTATCGAGGCTCTGAAGGCCACTGCTGCCTCGCTGTCCACCCGGATAGAGTGTGAGGCCAGGAAGCTGGCTGGTGGCTCTGCCTCCTCCATGCTGGAGCCCCAGGCCCCCCAGCCGGCCGCCACGCCCAGGGGAGAGGAGGGTCCCTGGGCCCCGCCGCTCAGCCCGCCCGTCAGGGAGACTTCCTCTTCCTCAGACCACCTGGCTCGGAGGATCCAGAGGATCCTAAACAGCGCCGCGGGTCAAAGTTCATACGATGCCGCCGCCCTGCCCGGCGTGGGGGACCTCCATGGGTTCAAAGGTCACCGAGAGAAGACGACGACGACGACGTCCAGACCCCGCCCTGATGAAGAAGGAGGGAGACTGACTAACGGAGTGAACAGGATGGAGGGATGGGAGCGGAGGTATGAGGAGGAGGAGGCGGGAGGGAGGACAGCGGGCGGCCATGACTCCAGTGGAGGCTCCATCAGCGAAGGCCCCCTGCTGAGTGACGACAGCCTCTCAGAGGGAGAGCGCACTCCTCCTCATCGTCCTCTTCCTCACCATACCCCACACACAGGGAGGACCAGGTCAGAGTTCATGTATAAGTACAGGCTATGATTTTAGACATGGATTTGCTAAATATACTTAATCCATGTAATAGTACACATTGTAACTGATCACCAACGGCCCTCCAGACCGTCTGTCAGCCTGGGGGCCGTGGACTACTGCGAGGCCCAGGGAGGAGCCTACAGCCTGGGGGAGCTGTCCCTGTTCCAGAGGGAGGCCGAGAGGTACCCCCCCCTCAGTCCCACACACCTCAACACACACTGGGACCGCAGCAGCAGCAAGGCCCCCTGGGAAGAGCTGGCCAAAGGAAGTCCTCTCAGTGTCATCAACATCTTCACCAAGAACCTCCGAGGTTAGACACACACACACACACACACACACACACACACACACAGTGTCGTCAACATCTTCACCAAGAACCTCCGAGGTTAGACACACACACACACACACACACACACGCAGTGTCGTCAACATCTTCACCAAGAACCTCCGAGGTTAGACACACACACACACACACACACACACACACACACACACCAAGAACCTCCGAGGTAGGCACACACACACACACACACACACACACACGGTTTAGTAAACAAATGTGTGACAATCGCTGAAACGCACGCACGCATGTACGCACGCACACGCATTCACGCACTGTAAAATAGTGTCACCCATGTCTGTGTTATATGATAACCTGGAGTTTTATTTTCACTCAAACATGGTCATCCAGTTTGGTTTGGATCCTAAACACCTGGTACCTGCAGGGTGTTCCCGCACAGAGATGTTTTATAACACTCTACTTCCTCGTTCCTGTTTCTCACAGCGGCTGATGATAGGCCAGAACGGAGCTCCCCTCCTGTACGGTCTGTCCAATCAGCCGTCAGCCCTGGCGATGATGCTGCAGCAGCAGCCTATGAGGATGACTTTGTGTCCCTGCGTAGCAGTGGAGGGAGTGGCCAGTCAAAGAAAGGCTGCTCTGGACGCAGGTGAGAGGATATTCATAGTCTGACCACTAGAGGGCACTCTCGTCTAACTAGTGACAGAGCAGCATCAGTTTAAATGTGACAGGTAGGGGGTATGGGCTTCATTAAGTTGGCTCTTTAAAAGCATAGTTTTACCCACTTATATCTACTTGTTGAGAATATTATTCTTTATAAACTAAAGCTTACAAATCGGTAATTATAACATTTACAAAACATTTGCAATAAAAAACTTGAGTTTTAGTTTTTTTTGTTCTGGTTTGACATCTCTCTCTTTCTCTTCTGTGCGTGTGCGTGCGTGCGTGCGTCCGTCCGTCCGTCCGTCCGTCCGTCCGTGCGTGCGTCCGTCCGTGCGTGTGCGCCCCCCTGTGTAAACAGCCACTATGAGGAGCTGATGAGGAGGTCTCCATATGAGAGCAGAGCAGCGGAGACACACCCCTCCTTAGCGGGGTCCACCCCTCTGCCCTCCCTCCGCTCCCCCGGCTCCACCCCCGACTCCGCCCCTCTCTCCAGGAGCTCCAATGGCAGAAGAGGTGACACTTCCTGTTTGTAGTAAATAGAAGCCTCTCCGGAGGTAGTTATGAGAGGTAGCACCAGCTCTACCCCTGTCCTCCTATTGGTCCATGTGATCAGACTGACTGATGCTCTCTGTTATCTCTCTGTATCTCTGTGTCTTTCTCTCTGTCTCACTCTATCCCCCTTGTCTCTCTTTCTCTCTGTCTCACTCTATCCCCCTTGTCTCTCTCTCTCTTTCTCTCTCACTCTATCCCCCTTGTCTCTCTCTCTCTTTCTCTCTGTCTCACTCTATCCCCCTTGTCTCTCTCTCTCTTTCTCTCTGTCTTACTCTATCCCCCTTGTCTCTCTCTCTCTCTCTTTCTCTCTGTCTCTCTCTCTCTCTCTTTCTCTCTGTCTCTCTTTCTCTCTGTCTCTCTCTCTCTCTCTCTCTCTCTCTCTGTGTCTCTCTCTCTCTCTCTCTGTGTGGGTTAATTACTGTAAAATAAACGGAGTCTGATTGCGGAGTAAAATACTGATTGGTGGTATTAGAGGAACATAAACTAGCCCCTGCTCCCCTTAAGAAACCCCGTCTGCCGGTCCAGAAAGAGTTACGCCCACGGCCTGACAAAGAGTGCCTGTAAAATAAGCTAGTCTCCAGGGGGCGCATCAGTTGACACTCCTCACGCAGGTACAGTCTAACATCTCTCTTCGTCGTTTAGCCAAAGCAACTTCCAGTGAGATTACAGGGAGAGTCGACGAGTCTGATTGGTCCGTATTAATTACTGTAAAATAAACGAGTCTGATTGGTCAGTATTAGTTACTGTAGAAATAAACGAGTCTGATTGGAGAGGAGAATTAGTTACTGTAAAATAACCTGTGTGTCAGTCTGATTGGTCAGTATTAGTTACTGTAAAATAAACGAGTCTGATTGGTCGGGAATTAGTTACTGTAAAATAAACGAGTCTGATTGGTCAGTATTAGTTACTGTAAAATAAACTAGTCTGATTGGTCAGTATTAATTACTGTAAAATAAACTAGTCTGATTGGTCAGTATTAGTTGATGTTAAATAAGCTAGTCTGATTGGTCAGAGAGTATTGTCTACTGTTGGTGTAAAATAAACTCCTGCAGAATATTGGCATCTTGAAGAATCTCTCTTCAGCGTTACCTTGGCTAGAATAGAGACAGCAGACAGGCAGGCAGGCAGACAGGCAGGCAGGCAGACAGGCAGGCAGACAGACAGGCATGGCTGACTGACAGGCAGACATGCAGGCAGGCAGGCAGGCAGATGCAGACTGTCTTGCTGCACCAGATGGGCTGTTGTTTTCCTGTGTGGAGGGAGAGATGGCTGGACAGATGAGAGGAGGGAGAGGAGGAGTCCACCTCATACATTCCCCTCATACCTGTGTGTCAGCTTTTCTGATGTTCTGAGTGAATTAGACTGCACTGTAGAAACAGTTACAGTAGAGCTGCTCTGCTCTGGTCTATTAGATGTCTCTCTGTCTGTTTAAGAACATAGAACATATTTGATGACATAACTCATAGAACCTTTTCTGTAACATTAACTCTATAGATCACTAACTCTGTCTGTCTGTGCTCCATGACCTTGAACCTGTTGTCTGTGCTCCATACAGCCAGGCAGTCACTGTCTGGTGGGAGGCTGGCTGGCTGTCTGTCTGGCTGGCTGGCTGGCTGGCTGGCTGGCTGGCTGGCTGGCTGGCTGGCTGGCTGGCTGGCTGGCTGGCTGGCTGGCTGGCTGGCTGGCTGGCTGGCTGGCTGGTTGGCTGGATGGATGGATGGATGGATGGATGGCTGGGTGGATGGGTGGATGGATGGATGGATGGATGACTGACTGACTGACTGACTGGGTGACAGGCTGGCTGGCTGACTGGATGGCTGGATGGATTGATTGATGGATGGCTGACTGACTGACTGGATGGCTGGCTGGATGGCTGGATGGCTGGCTGGCTGGCTGGTTGGCTGGCTGACTGACTGACTGACTGACTGGATGGGTGGATGGATGGATGGCTGACTGACTGGATGGCTGACTGACTGGCTGGATGGCTGACTGACTGACTGGCTGGCTGGCTGATGAAAGACTGCCTCTGCTGCAGCCACTCAGTTTAAATATGTGTTCTATGTGCTGTGATGTTTTCTCTGTGTGGAGGGAAGCACAGAGCCTGTGGTTAATATGTGGAGAACAGTAACATAGAACCATTCATCCTGTCTGAGCTCCATACAGTAACTCTATAGAACCTCGTCTGTCTGTCTGTGCTCCATACAGTAACTCTATAGAACCTCCTCTGTCTGTCTGTGCTCCATACAGTAACTCTATAGAACCTCGTCTGTCTGTCTGTGCTCCATACAGTAACTCTATAGAACCTCGTCTGTCTGTCTGTGCTCCATACAGTAACTCTATAGAACCTCCTCTGTCTGTCTGTGCTCCATACAGTAACTCTATAGAACCTCGTCTGTCTGTCTGTGCTCCATACAGTAACTCTATAGAACCTCCTCTGTCTGTCTGTGCTCCATACAGTAACTCTATAGAACCTCCTCTGTCTGTCTGTGCTCCATACAGTAACTCTATAGAACCTCCTCTGTCTGTCTGTGCTCCATACAGTAACTCTATAGAACCTCCTCTGTCTGTCTGTGCTCTACAGTAACTGCCTGAACTGCTGTCTGTCTGTGCTCCATACAGTAACTCTATAGGCTGTCTGTCTGTCTGTGCTCCATACAGAACTCTATAGGACCTCCTGGCTGGCTGGCTGGCTGGCTGGTAACTGGTTGACTGACTCTGTCTGTCTGTGCTCCATACAGTAACTCTATAGAACCCTCCTCTGTCTGTCTGTGCTCCATGGCTCTATAGAACCTCCTCTCTGTCTGCCTGCCTGTGCTTCATACAGTAACTCTATAGGACCTGTCTCTTTCTGTGCTCCATACAGTAACTCATGATTCTCTTGTTGTGTCCTATGTAACGCTGGCTGACTGACTGACTGGTTGACTTGTGACTGAGTGGCTGGCTGACTGGTTGACTGTCTGGCTGGCTGGTAAGTCTGACAGGCTGTACTGACTGAGTCTGGCTTGTTGTGTCCTTGTAAGACTCAGTAGTGTAATTTCAGCATCCCATGATTTTTGTTGTGTCCTATGTAAGATTCAGTGTACTAGATAGACTGTAACTGTTGTGTCCAATGTAAGACTCAGTGTACTAGATAGACTGTAACTGTTGTGTCCTATGTAAGACTCAGTGTACTAGATAGACTGTAACTGTTGTGTGCTATGTAAGATTCAGTGTACTAGATAGACTGTAACTGTTCTGTCCTTCGTAAAATTCAGTGAACTAGATAGAACATAAGTAAGAATGAAACTGACAGTAAATGGTTAAAAAGTGTCTTAGCTGTGTATATTGTTGTGGAAGAGTAGATGGTAAAGTATATATTTAAGTAGATAAATATTTGTTCTAAAGAAATCTTTGTGTAGTTAAATAAGTAATACTACATAATATTATATGAAGGAGGTGTGTTGTGTGTCCTGTTTGTGTTTCAGCCTGACTTCAGACCGTAAGAAGTCTCCAGGCTGCAGCCCCAGTCAGCAGTCTGGTTCTCCTCCAGGGCCTGCCTCGCCCAGCAAGGCCCAGGACAGTGACTCCTCGCTGGGGCTGGATGGCCAGGCACAGGGCCTGGGGCTCGGTGGTTCTCCAGCTAAGACCAGAGGTCGACCTACACCGGCCCACACTGCCTACAGCACGGCACCTAGCAACAGAGTGGACGCCATGACAACAGGTAAACAAAGAGAAGCCCCGCCCACTGCACTGTTTAATGTTACATCATACCTGTTCACTTCAGAGCTGGAGCAGCATACTCAGATCTCAGATCAGGAGATTAAAGACTCACAAGTCTTTAGTGTGTGTGTGTGTGTGTGTGTGTGTGTGTGTGTGTGTGTGTGTGTGTGTGTGTGTGTGTGTGTGTGTGTGTGTGTGTGTGTGTGTGTGTGTGTGTGTGTGTGTGTGTGTGTGTGTGTGTGTGTGTGTGTGTGTGTGTGTGTGTGTGTGTGTGTGTCCAGTGGATCTGCAGTTTGAGTATAGGATAAGTGAATATGTGTGTGCGTGCGTGTGTGTGTCCAGCAGAGCTGCAGTTTGAATACTGACTTAGTGTGTCCGTGTCCGTGTCCGTGTCCGTGTCCGTAGCGGAGCTGCAGTTTGCCCCCGCTGTGCTGCACCAGAGGCTTTCTGCTGAGCTCTCCTACCTGGACTCCATCGAGGAGTCTGTCAGACAGCTGGGGGACGTGGAGAGGATCAGGGGCGT
>JAPMUY010008376.1:0-2500 GCA_026901105.3 Galaxias olidus | reverse complement strand
TGACTGGTAATCCGACCAGCTAACTACTTCACTGACTGACTGACTCTCTGGTAATCTGACCAGCTAACTAGTGGTCACCCTCTGCTGCCTTCAGAATGACTGGCTGACTGACTGACTGATGGTGGTAATCTCGACCAGCTAACTACTTCACTGACTGACTGACTGACTGGTAATCTGACCAGCTAACTACTTCACTGACTGACTGACTGACTGGTAATCTGACCAGCTAACTAGTTCACTGACTGACTGGCTGACTGGTTATCTGACCAGCTAACTAGTTCACTGACTGACTGACTGACTGACTGACTGACTGGTAATCCGACCAGCTAACTAGTTCACTGACTGACTGACTGACTGACTGACTGACTGACTGGTAACCTGACCAGCTAACTAGTTCACTGACTGACTGACTGACTGGTAATCTGACCAGCTAACTAGTTCACTGACTGGCTGACTGACTGGTAATCTGACCAGCTAACTAGTTCACTGACTGACTGACTGACTGACTGGTAATCTGACCAGCTAACTAGTTCACTGACTGGCTGACTGACTGGTAATCTGACCAGTTTACTAGTTCACTGACTGGCTGACTGACTGGTAATCTGACCAGCTAACTAGTTCACTGACTGGCTGACTGACTGACTGGTAATCTGACCAGCTAACTAGTTGACTGACTGACTGACTGACTGACTGGTAATCTGACCAGCTATCTAGTTCACTGACTGACTGACTGGTTATCTGACCAGCTAACTAGTTGACTGACCGACTGACTGACTGACTGGTAATCTGACCAGCTAACTAGTTCTCTAACTGACTGACTGACTGGTTATCTGACCAGCTAACTAGTTCACTGACTGACTGACTGGTAATCTGACCAGCTATCTAGTTCACTCACTCACTGACTGACTGACTGACTGACTGACTAGTAATCTGACCAGCTAACTAGTTCACTGACTGACTGACTGACTGACTGACTGACTGACTGACTGGTAATCTGACCAGCTAACTAGTTCACTGACTGACTGACTGACTGACTGACTGACTGACTGGTAATCTGTCCAGCTAACTAGTTCACTGACTGACTGACTGACTGACTGACTGACTGGTAATCTGTCCAGCTAACTAGTTCACTGACTGACTGACTGACTGACTAGTAATCTGTCCAGCTAGCTAGTTCACGGTCTGATTGACAAAATAGACCCCAAGCTTTTAGAACTATAGAGATAAATATATGTATACATATCTATATTAAAATCCTAAACTGATCAGGTGACTGTGGGATCTCCATGTGATAGGCTAGCACCCTGCCCTGCACACACTGCTGCTGTTCTTTGGCAGTGCAGGTATTTGACCCGGCAACAGTGGGTGCATTGTTGTGGTTGGTTCAGGCTTTACGGATCAGTGAGCTGTCAGAGTCTGCCCCTGGGTTCAGAGGGAACACCACATCTCTCTCTCTCTCTCTCTCTCTCTCTCTCTCTCTCTCTCTCTCTCTCTCTCTCTCTCTCTCTCTCTCTCTCTCTCTCTCCTTTCAGAACCTCAACGGTTCCTTCAGTCTGACACAGAACCTTAGAACCTCACCAGGGGGCTTTAGTTTATCCACTGGTTGCTTGTTTACCTGTAGGCTCGTTTGTTTGTTTGTTTGTTTGTTTCCATGCAGGGCAGTAACGTGTAGCTCTTTGTTAGCGTTACACTGATGTAACTATCACAGGAGGGCACTGTGCTGTGATGTTGAATGGACATATAGACATAATATATATAGACAGTACTTAAGCTTCTAGAACTAAGACATGTAGTTTTAGATTCTAGCCAAAGCATAATTGTCACAACACAACTTATATTCCTCCCTCTCCTACTCACCCTCCTCCTCTCTCCATTTCATCTCTCTTCTTCCTCCTGCAGTGATGTACTGGTGTGACCTTACCAATGGGTTCAATGGACTCATTACAACACTAACAAAGGAATCATATTCCAGCTCCCACAATGACAGCCTCTGTTGTAGACCACCACCACACGCACACACACACACACACACACACACAGTATATGGAATGAAGCAGAAGCAGCATGGACTCTCTCTGGCAAGGAATACAACATCATTATCATTCTAACTCTCCTTCTTCTCTCCCTGTCTCTCATTTCCCTTTCATCTGTGTCTTTCTGTCTACGTGCGTGCGTGCGTGCGTGCGTGCGTGCGTGCGTGCGTGCGTGCGTGCGTGCGTGCGTGTGTGTGTAGAGCCATGTCTCCTGTGCTGTGTTTCCTGTCTGTTCTCTCTCCTCACCACTGGGCCTCCCTCAGTGTGTGTCTCCCTAAGCTCCACCCCAGCCTCCAGCTCTATGTCTACCGCCACCTGGCCAGGTACGCTGCCCGCTCTGCACCCCCCGGCCCCACGGAGCATGCTGCTGTCCTGCCACAGGGGGCTAGAGAGTGGGTGGAGTCAGAGCTCAGTTAAACTAAGGGTTTTCTGCTTGAAGGGTGGTTTGGATGGGGTAGGGGTGTTTT
>JAPMUY010008373.1:55000-60000 GCA_026901105.3 Galaxias olidus | reverse complement strand
TCCAATTAGGAGAACACACAAACACACACACACACACACACACACCACATCATCCGTTCCACTGTTTAGGATTCCCCCTGCCTTGTTTTTAGCCTCCCCACCTTGACTGTGGCCTCCGCCTGCAGCCGAGGCTGGCACACACACACACACACACACACACACACACACACACACACACACACACACACAGTGAGAGAGATCGACCGACACGCGTGCCCGATATGAAGTCCAGTCACGCTGCACTGGGAAGGCCGCGCCCTCGGTGAAACACACACACACACACACACACACACACACACACACACACACACACTGCTGACACGATTGCCGTTCCTTCATCAACACCCAGAACACACAAACACGGCCGGGTTATTTGTTAACGCGGTGTGTGTGTGTGTGTGTTTGCGTGCAATGCTAATGAGAGCACGGTGTGACATTGTTGGACAGCGAGGTACGGGCGGTGGCCTCCCTCCCCCGGCTTGTGCCAACCACCCCCCCCACCCCCCCCCCCCATCTAACAGGAGCGCTAACAGGCCTGCATGTTTGCTTTGAATATCAATCGGAGGCATTGGAGTGGGAGACAAGGAGAGACAACGAGAGACATGGAGAGGCAGGGAGAGAGAGTTACAGACAGGGGGAGGGAGTTACAGACAGGGGAGAGAGTTACAGACAGGGGGAGAGAGTTACAGACAGGGGGAGAGAGTTACAGACAGGGGAGAGAGTAACAGACAGGGGAGAGAGTTACAGACAGGGGAGAGAGTTACAGAAGGGGGGAGAGTTACAGACAGGGGAGAGAGTTACAGACGGGGGAGGGAGTTACAGACAGGGGAGAGAGTTACAGACAGGGGGAGAGAGTTACAGACGGGGGAGGGAGTTACAGACGGGGGAGAGAGTTACAGACAGGGGAGAGAGTTACAGACAGGGGAGAGAGTTACAGACGGGGGAGGGAGTTACAGACAGGGGAGAGAGTTACAGACAGGGG
Source organism: Galaxias olidus (assembly GCA_026901105.3). Lineage (NCBI taxonomy): Eukaryota > Metazoa > Chordata > Actinopteri > Galaxiiformes > Galaxiidae > Galaxias > Galaxias olidus. The sequence continues at coordinate 59,018 of JAPMUY010008373.1, read as the reverse complement.
AGAGAGTTACAGAAGGGGGGGAGTGACAGACAGGGTGTAGGATACAAGGGGGGAGACGGGGAAGGATGCAGGGGGGAGACAGGGGGAGGATGCAGGGGGGAGACAGGGGGAGGATGCAGGGGGGAGACAGGGGGAGGATGTGAGAGTCATGGTGGGGATTTAGGGGGAGGCAGGGGAAGAGGAAACGCCTTGGCAGGTGTTCTAGTTCAACTTCACTGAGACGGCCCCCCCACTGACTGCTGGGAAATGGACCTGCAAGGACTGTAACACCGTAACATGTGTTTGTTGCAGATTGTGGATTGACTGTGTGTGTGCGTGTGCGTGTGCGTGTGTGTGTGTGTGTTGGGGAACATGGAGAGCGGGACTCTTCTCTTTAGGGGACCGAGTCAAAAGGAGGCCGGGCGTCAGGGATGGTAGCGGTGCTGGGGTGACCTCTAACCTCTGACCTCTGCTAATGACGGGCACCAGACTGTTCCAGTTTAGCTTTACCCCACCGTGTTGACAGGGAGATGCTTACATTTCTGTTTCCATCTTGTTGTTTGGGGAGGATTTTTATATTTTTGGAATCGACTGGCGCCGCCCGAATTAGAGGCGCTGGCGTGACGTCCATGTTTAGGAGTGCAGAAGGACAACGCACTCCGTCACACACTCACACCGGGACGTACCGGAATAGACCAGCTCTCCACCGTCAGACTTCAAACCCTCTCTACGTGGTCCGTGTGTGTGTGCGAGCGCGTGTGAGCGAGCGCGTGTGTGAGCGCGTGTGTGAGCGCGTGTGTGAGCGAGCGCGTGTGTAAGCTCATCACATCCGTGTATTTGCCGGTGAGAGGCACGAGGACAGTGAGAGCTAGAGGAGGACGTAAACAGACAGACTACGTAACAGGGAGGTTCTTAGGACCATGGAGCCACAGGGTGAGAGGACTGCCCGGCCAGGTGTACCAACCCGGAGCAGCAACCACCTCCTCTTTCCCTCTGTCTTGATTTATTTCAACTTCAAAGCTCGTCACTATATCCCGCTCTCACCGTGGCCAGGGGGGAGGGGGGGGCTGGATTGAATCATGGGAGATGGAGTTGGATGAGAGCGTAGGAGGAAGCGGAGGAGACGAGGCAGCCTGCCACCCTCGGATGGATGATGGATGATTTATTTCCTCCAGCTGCCACGCCTCGGCTTATTGTACACACACACACACAGACACACAGAGTACACACACACATACATGCGCGGCAAACACAGAACAAACAGCACACACAGAATAGACACACACGTGGCAAACACAGCAGTACAAACAGCACACATTTACACACATCCTCACACACACACACCTAAGCGGTGTGTGTCGCCTCGCTTGGCGTCCGTTGTCGCGTGTTCCTTTCCGTTGTTTGGTTTCCGTTATTGCCTTTCATTAAGTGGTCATTTCCCTCACCGGGCGGCGCTAATGAGAACGCCACGCCGCCCACCTCCAACTGATCAAACCACACGCCTGTGAAACCGTGACTCTCTCTCTCTCTCTCTCTCTCTCTCTCTCTCTGTCTCTCTGTCTCTCTCTCTCTTTCTCTCTGTCCTCTCTCTCTCTCTCTCTTTTTCCTTTCTCTCTGTCCTTCTCTCTCGCTCTCTCTAGCTCTCTCTCATTGTTTCTGTATTTCTTTCTCTCTCTTTCTTTCTCTCCCTCTCTTCCGTGTCTCTGTCATAATTAGGTCTGTTTGTCGTCCCCACCGCCCCGCCCTCCGTCGCTCCGTCGCTCCATCCCTCCATCCCTCTCTCCCCTCTCGTTTCCGTGGTGGCCGTGTCATTGTGTTTGACAGCTTCTGATTCTCTTGTCAGATCTCATTTGACTCCTAATTTCATACGTACACACCTCAAGTCCCTTTGGTGTGTGTGTGTGTGTGTGTGTGTGTGTGTGTGTGTGTGTGTGGCTGGTTTATTAGTAACGTGTCTGATTGTGTTAGGCCTGCTGTGCGAGGGGTGACAGTTGTCGTGGCCTCTCTCTCTCTCTCTCTCTCTCTCTCTGTCTCTCTCTCTCTATCTCTCTCTCTCTCTCTCTCTGTCTCTGTCTCTGTCTCTCTCTGTCTCAGCGGTTCCTTCGAGAGCTGGAAGTTTTACTAGCAGCCTCTGTCTGTGTTGTTTTGGCTCTTACTTTCACACACACACACTTTTTTTTTCTCACACTCTATCTTTCCATCTCTCACTCACTCCTCCCTCGCCATTTTCTTCCTCGCCATCGCTGGCTGTTGATTGATGGCGCTGTGGCGTGACGCTGCCACACACACACACACACACTCACACACACGCACACACAGATACACACACTCTCTGTAACAGCCAGGTTCAGTCCTGCTGTGGGGTAGATAAATTACACAGTCCTCTGCACGATCATGGCACCTTGGTTTTTCCCAAAACACACCGAGAGATATTTTATTACCCCTCTCTCGCGCTCTCTCTCTCTCTGTGTGTGTGTGTGTGTGTGTGTGTGTGTGTGTGTGTGTGTGTGTGTGTGTGTGTGTGTGTGTGTGTGTGTGTGTGTGTGTGTGTGTGTGTGTGTGTGTGTGTGTGTGTGTGTGTGTGTGTGTGTGTGTGTGTGTGTGTGAGATTGTGTCTCAGGTGAAATATTGACTCATGCTAATGTGATGCAGCTCCCACCTCCCCCGAAGTCGAGTTTCACATCAAGATGAATGGCAAGTTGGAAAAGCTTTATATTCCCTTGAATGACAAGTGCTGTGTGTGTGTGTGTGTGTGTGTGTGTGTGTGTGTTTCAGCTGGTGGCCCTGTTCGAGGAGGTCCGCTACGAGTCGAGGGCCTACTCGACAGGCAGCGGCTCCAACGGACCCTCCAGCCCCGCCTCCAGCCCCGAGCCCGACCAATACCGGTACCACCTGCATCCCCTGGAGCCCATCGGCCAGGCCGAGATAGAGGTGAACGCCGCCAGCCTCAAAGCCAGTAAGTCCCGCCCCCCCGCCCCGCCCCCGCCACACAATCAGATGACCGTAGCACTCTGTGGTGAGCTAGCTCGGTCCTAGTGCTAGTTTTATACAGTAGACATCTCTTTTTACTCTGTCAGTCTACCAAACTTGACTTACGGCGTCTTTGGAGTGAGCTCAGTCCTAGCGTAAATTGAATGGCTCTACCTTGCTTGTCTACTCTCTGTCAGCCTTACTACACTTGACTTAAGGTCTCTTTGGAGTTCAGTCCTAGTGCTTGTTCTCTACAGTAGATCTCTCTTTCTGCTCTCTGTTAGCCTTGCTACACTTGACTTAAGGTCTCTTTAGTTCTCTACTGTAGATCTCTCTTTCTGCTCTCTGTCAGCCTTGCTACACTTGACTTAAGGTCTCTTTAGTTCTCTACAGTAGATCTCTCTTTCTGATCTCTGTCGGTCCACTACGCTGAAGGCGTGCTCTTAAAGGTTGACTCCGGTATAGAAGGCCGTGCCTCTGCTTTGTGTTCATGGTGAAGTGGTTCTGTGTGAAGGTTCAAATTCATCCTCCTCCTCCTCCTCGCGCGGCTGAAAGTCACCTGTCTGATGACTCTGCGTGGCGGGGTGCGTCTATAAATACGCCGGAGCAGCTGAACGCGGCACGCGCGGCACGCGCAACCCAATGAAGCCCCCCGTTTGCCGTTGCCAATGAGTTGTGTGTGAAACAACTGGGGAGGGAGGGAGGGAGGGAGGGAGGGAGGGAGGGAGAGAGAGAGAGAGAGAGAAAACCTGCGGAGTGTTGCTGTTCAATCAACACGTCCCCGGCCTCCGCTCACACCTGTGTGTGTTGGTTTACCTGTGTCTGCGTGTGTGTGTGTGTGTGTGTGTGTTGGTTTACCTGTGTCTGCGCGTGGGTGTGTGTGTGTGTGTGTGTGTGTGTGTGTGTGTGTGTGTGTGTGTGTGTGTGTTGGTTTACCTGTGTCTGCGCGTGGGTGTGTGTGTTGGTTTACCTGTGTATGTGTGTTTACGTATGCATGCTGGTCGTGTATGAAAAAGCTTTAATCTAGCAGCTGTAAATGAGAACGGCTGTCGCTCCCCCACCCTCCCTG
>JAPMUY010008373.1:35000-40000 GCA_026901105.3 Galaxias olidus | reverse complement strand
CCAAACCCCAACCCCAACCCCAGTCCATACTGGAATCCAGAGCCCAGTCCAAGCCCGACCCCCAACCCCAGTCCATACTGGAATCCAGAGCCCAGTCCAAAGCCGACCCCAGACCCGACTCCCAGCCCCAGTCCATACTGGAATCCAGAGCCCAGTCCAAAGCCGACCCCAAAATCAACCCCCAGACCCAGTCCAAACCCGACCCCCAACCCACGTCCAAACCGGAATCCAGACCCCCCACGGACGTCCGCTCCAGGACCCCCGAGCCCCTCTCTCTCGGCCCGCCGGCGGAGCTCCGTCCCGGGCAGGGCGCGGCGGAGAGGCCCCCCAGCGTGTCGCCCACCCTGCCAGTCAGCGGCGCCCCCGTCCAGAGGGCCCGCAGCCTCAGCCCCGCCCTGCCCGGCCTGGCCGACCTCACCTCCAAGACAGGCGGCAGGAAACTCCAGATCGACCTGAAGAAAGGTAACCACCGTCACACCCACCCCGCCGCAGTCAAAGAGCCGCACCATTGAGTTGAATTCAGTTGAGTGGGCTGCTGGCTTTTGGTGATCTAGTATCTACTCTTTCATGTTCAGCGTACTCTTTGATTATTCTCAGTTCAGTCCGTCTTTGGTTTGATTTTACACCCCCTCTCGTCTTCCTGAGACTCAGAGGGAAAGGAAGAAGGGAATCTCGGGATTTTCAAGCCCTCTTTTAATCTCTCTCTCTCCTGTCTCCTCCCTTCTCTCTCTCTCTCTCTCTCTGTCCGACTCTCTCTCTCTGCGTGTGAGTGATTGACAGGCGTGGGGGCATTAGAAACGCTAATGTATGGCAGCCAGAGAGGCTTAGGTGACAGATGAGATAGCATCGCTCACACACTGTTTAGCATTCACGCACGCACACGCACACACACGCACACACACACACACACACACGCATGCAGGCGTACGCACCGTGGCACATTTCACTCATGGCTTGGGGCCTGTGGGGCCGTGAAAGAGGGGCTGTCTCCTGAGATGGCACACACACACACACACACACACACACACACACACACACACACACACACACACACTGTAACACACTGTAACACACTGGGGGGAAAGTCGTCGCGGGGCCCCCCTAGGGAGGAGCGCTGGAGGAGGGTGGAACGATCTCCCTCTGTCTCTCTCTCCCTCCTCTCTTTCCATCTTCCCTCTTTTTTCTCCCTCCCTCCATCTCGCTCCACCTCTCTCCACCGTGCGCCCCCTTGGCGCCGCTCACTCGTGAAATGAAAGGCAGAGTCCCACTAATCCTCACTACGAGACGCCCCCCCCCCACAGAGCGCCGCGTCTCCGTAGCAAACGCCCCCCCCCCCCCCCCCCCCCCCCCCTCCTTTTAACGGCACGCACGCTGGAGCAAGGCACTAAGCCGTGCACTGTATGCAGGAGATGAGGAGAGGTTCTGAGGAGGAGGAGGAGAGAGAGAGAGAGCGAGAAGAGAGAGAGAGAGAGAGAGAGAGAGAGAGAGAGAGAGAGAGAGAGAGAGAGAGAGAGAGAGAGAGAGAGAGAGAGAGAGAGAGAGAGAGAGAGAGAGAGAGAGAGAGAGAGAGAGAGAGAGAGAGAGAGAGAGAGAGAGAGAGAGAGAGAGAGAGAGAGAGAGAGAGAGAGAGAGAGAGAGAGAGAGAGAGAGAGAGAGAGAGAGAGAGAGAGAGAGAGAGAGAGAGAGAGAGAGAGCCCAAGGGACAGGAGGAGAGGAAGGTTGTGTAGTTTCACCCTGCACTCTTTCTTGCCCGCCGGATCCTCTGTGTGGGATTGGAACGTGGAGCCGGCTGTCCCAAAGTCCTGAGACCTGAGACGTCACTTAACACACTCTCTCTCTCTCTCTCTCTCTCTCTCTCTCTCTCTCTCTCTCTCTCTCTCTCTCCCTCCACCCTCTTCTTCCTCTCTCTTCCTCCAGGTTCGGAGGGTCTGGGCTTCACCGTGGTGACCAGGGACTCGGCGGTGCACGGCCCCGGGCCCATCCTCATCAAGAACGTCCTGTCGCGCGGGGCCGCCGTCAAAGATGGCCGCCTGCAGCCCGGCGACCGCATCCTGGAGGTAAAGAAGATCCCCCCCGCCGACCTCTCACCTCTGGCCCACCTTTAAGACCTTTGGTTCTGATCAATGTTACCAGAGACGTATACACACAAAGATGGACGCATCTTTATAACTAAGCGACGTTTAATAACTTGAGTGTATGGACACCTGACTTGTGCACGTTCAATGTAACGTCGGTATCTCTGTGTGTGTGTGTGTGTGTGTGTGTGTGTGTGTGTGTGTGCCCCCCCAGGTCAATGGCGTGAACATGGCGGGGCGTACTCAGGAGGAGCTGGTGGCTATGCTGCGCAGCACCAAGCAGGGAGAGACCGTCTCCATGGTGATCACACGGCAGGACGAGGTCTTCGTGCCCCGCGAGCTGGTGAGGGACAGACAGACAGACAGACAGGCACAGACAGACACAGACACACACACACACACACGCATTGAACACTCTACTCGATTACCAGTCTTTAAATGTCTGCACGTTTCTTTGAAGCTCTTCCGCTGCTATCAATTGGGGTGAGGACAGTGCGACATAACAATACACACACACACACACACACACACACACACACACACAAACTACACACTCGTGAATTTGCTTTTGATCCTTGGCCTCACAAAAGTTTTTCTGAGACCCACACACACATTCTGCCCATCATATCCTGTCCATGGCCTTGATCTCGCTGCACTGTTTTAGTAGTGCCCCCCCCCCCCCCCCCCCCAAAACTTCTTGTTCTCCTCCAGTGAGCTGTGACAACCAGGATGTCCCTCCTCCTCCTCCTCCTCCTCTTCATCCCTCTGTCAGACACATCTCACCTCCTTCAGTCTGCACTGCTGTAGTTATTCTCTCTCTCTCTCTCTCTCTGCCTGCATCTTTCCTTATTGCTCTCTCTTTTTTAATCTCTCTGTCTCTTACTTGATCTCTCTCCGTTTCCTGCGGTTGGTGTTATCTCTTTGTAATACAGAACAAGGGCACACCTCAGCAAATACTAACACACACACACACACACACACACACACACACACCTTTCCTGTCAGCGTCGGGGCGTGTTGACACAGCCTCGGGGGCAGGAAGTCACGCACACGTCCCAGCGGACGCACAGGAAAGGGGCGCCCGCCTTCACCGTGCAGACACCACGCCGTACCTGTTTCCAACGACCCTTGACCCTCGGGTTGACCCCCCGGGGCGAGCGCGACAAAGGGTGTTCGGGGGGCCCCCCTCCCCCAGTCACTATGCACCGGCGTGTCAACAAACGAGCTGGCAGATGGTTAGTGCCCCCCCCCCCCCCCCCCCAGACTCACAGGAAGCGGGAGTTGAGGAGTCGTGTCCGCACTACCCAACCCTCCCTCCCAAACCGACGCTCCTCCTCCCCCTCACGTCCTCGCGTCCCCCCTTCCGCCCGCTACTTCAAAGAGCACGGGGACGTCGCAGGGCACTTTGTGGGGATGCACACACACACACACACACACACACACACACACACACACACACACCAACACGTCCCCCACACACTGACATGCATATGAATTAACACATCATCTCCTCATAAATACACACACACACTCACGTTAGAACATACACAAACACACACACACACACTCACACATACCAGTTCGAACACATATGCTCATGTTAGAACACACACACACACACACACACTCCAGTTAGAACACACACGCTAACGTTAGAACACACACACACACACACACACACACACACACTCCAGTTAGAACACGCTCACACACACACTCCAGTTAGAACACTCACACACACACACACACACACATACACTCTCTAGTTAGAACACACACACACACACTCCAGTTAGAACACACACACACACACACACACACACTCCAGTTAGAACACGCACACACATTAAACTTAGAACACAACGAGGCAGTGCTTCCGAAAATAGTTTGCCCTCATTACTGGCCCTGCAATCTTCACATAACAAGCACATGAAAAGCCTCTCAAGTCTTTCGCTAACACTGATAAGTGTGTGTGTGTGTGTGTGTGTGTGTGTGTGTGTGTGTGTGAGATTCACCACTTGAGCCCCCCCCCCCCCCCCCCCCCCATCTCTCTGTGTCTTGTAGTTCTATAGGCTCTTGGAGATGCAGGTCTTATCTGTGGTTCAGCCCTGTGCCTCAAAAGACTCATTGCAGTCCCCAACACACACAGTCACACACACACACACACACACACACACACAGTCACACAATATCAGGTGCCCCATTGTTGAAGCAGGCAGAGGGCCCTGATCGACAAACTTTACATGCGTACACACACACACACACACACACACACACACACGGAGCTCCAAGCCCGCCCGTCCTTCCGAGTGGGGTCGGAAGAAGCGTCGTGCGGCGCGCCTTCCCCCTCCATTCACCCAGACAGTAGACGGCGTGCTTCAGTCTAGCAGGCGGTTATTACACATCACTCACTCACCGCCTCAATACAGCAGCTGCTGCCCTCACAAAGGCACGCGCACACACACACACACACACACACACACACACACACACACACACACACACACACAGGCAGCCGCTCCTATTCATAACCCGGCGCTGCCACACGAGCGTTAGTACATCTTTTGACTGTGGTGAATATACCCCCCCCCCCTCCTCCCCTTCCTCTATATGTTTCCCTCTTCTCCCCCCCCCCCCCCCCCCCCCCTCTTCCTCTCTCTCTTATTCCAAAGTAATTGGGTTAGCCTCTCGAGCTCTCCGGAGTGGTAAATTATAGCGCCGCTTGACGTTTTTGTCGGAAGACCGGCGGCCCAGGAACGCCGAAGATTCCGGAGTGAGAAATCCCCCCCCCCCCAATAAAAAGGGAGGGCCGGATGACGATCGGGAATGTGTTTACTTCCTCCTTCGCCACCTGCTTCGCCTGCCCCCCCCCCCCATGTGTGTTTGTGTGTGCGTGCGTGCGCATGCTGAACAGTTGCCGATACT
>JAPMUY010008373.1:20000-30000 GCA_026901105.3 Galaxias olidus | reverse complement strand
AAGGGCTGGACTGGGATCAGGTGCCACGCAAACACCGCTCAAACGTCCCCTGGAATGGCTTCAAAAGGGCTCTCTCGGATAGCTGTGTGTGTGTCTGTGTGTGTGTCTGTGTGTGTGTGTGTGTGTGTGTGTGTGTGTGTGTCTGGACACTCATATGAGAGAATGTTTCAACTCTCCATCTGTGCCACCATCGCCTCCAAAGCGTCTCAGCACCAGGACAGGAGGAGGAGGAGAAGGAGGAGGAGGAGGAGGAGAGCGCTAGCAGCAGAACTGACGGTCTGTGGAGAGGGACGGGGAAGCGAGAGCAAAAAAAACAGAGAGAGAGAGAGACACACGGAAAGAGAGAAGGAGAGAGGGAGAGAGAAAAGAGAGGAGTTACGCAACGCCGTCAAAGAGAATTGCCAGGAAAACAAAACTTGGAAGCGGCGGCAAAGTTTCGGAACCTCAAGAGAAAACGACGGGGGGGTGGGGGTGGGGGAGGAGACTGTGTCCCCCATCTCCTCCCCCTAGCCCGATGGAGGCTAATTAAGGAGCATAGGAGAGGCAGGCTGGTGGAGGAGGTTGGGGGGGAGCACGCTGGGCTGGGCCGGGGCGTAGGAGGGGCCCAGGCTGTCCCCAGAGCACACACACACACACACACACACACACACACACACACACACACACACACACACACACACACACACACATGCAGACAGAGGGAAGAAATGGGTTATTCCCCTCATGAATGATCTAGTGTGTGTCCGCAAGCCCTGGATCAGCATTACATGGCGTCTGGTTGTGACCCGCTTTGGCATGTGTTTTGATCCATTGTGTGTGCGTGTGTGTGTCTGTGTGTGTGTGTCTGTGTGTGAGAGAGGGGTGTGAGAGAGGGGTGTGGCGGGGCCTAGTTAATGACCCAGGGTCAGGTGTCAGAGTTGACTGTAACGTGCGGATGTCTACACACACACACACACTTGGGGAGTCTTTAGCCCCCCCTCCCACCCACCCTCATCATCACTCACTGTCAGACAGCACTCACTCCTTCGCTACTTCCCATATCTCTCTGTACTTTCCTCTCTCTACCTCTCTGTCTGGCTTTCTCTCTCTTTCTCTTCTAATATCCATCTCACTGTAACCCTCTCTCTCTCTCTCTCTCTCTCTCACTGTCTGTTACTCCCTCCATCTCTCTCTCTATTACCTTATCTCTGTCTCTCCCTCCCTCCCTCCCATTTCTCTCTCTCTCTCTCTCTCCCCCTCCCTCCCCCTCTCCCCCTCTCCGCCTGTCTCTCTCTGCACCCCCAGAGGATCGCTCTGCGGTCCCTCTTCTATAAGAGGCTGCTATTCCAAACACTTAGAGGTGATTTAGTGCCCGAGGAGCCCATTCCATTAACCGCCCTGCGCAGCGCTCTCTCTCTCTTTCTCTCTCTCTCTCTCTCCCTTCTTTTCCACTCTCCTCTCTTTTTTCACTCCGTTCTCCGAGTCCATCCCAGCTTCTTCTGCGGTCCTAAAAAATATCTTTGGGATGGAAGAAAAATGCAATGAAACTTGACAAATGTGAAGCGTGCTTTTAACCTCTCCCTCCAACTGTGCCCCCCCCCCTTACAGGACGGTCGCCTGCGCGTCAACGACCAGCTGATCGCCGTCAACGGCGAGTCCCTGCTGGGCCGCTCCAACCACGCCGCCATGGAAACCCTCCGCGACTCCATGTCCTGGGAGAGCACTGCCCGCGGCACCATCCAGCTGGTGCTGCTCCGCGCCGGCGCCCCGCCGGGCGGACCCCCTCTCGCCCAGGTACGCCCGGGTCCCCCCCAGCCCCCCCAGCGCACCTCCTCCTCCTCCGGTGCCGGCTTCCTCCCCACACTGAGGCGGAGGTCCTCTGAGCCCTCGCCCTGTGGCCCAGCCTACAGGGAGCGGCACCAGGGCGGGGTCGCCCGGGGGCCCGGGGGGGCCGGGGGGGACAGGTTTAGGGGGCGCACGTCCGGGGAGACCCACACCAGGTACACGTACGGGTTCATACTAGGGGGCGCTCCCCGCGGCCCGGTGCAGCCAGCGGAGGGGTACCGGCGGGGGGGCTTAGCCCACAGTCACACCCCTGGCAGCCTGCCCCGGCACTCGGGGAGCAACAGGAATAGGTTCACCAACTACCGCTTTTCCGATCACACACAGGGAGAGGGACACGCATACGGCCCCGTGCCGGACAACGTGGCGGACAGGGGGGGCCACGCGCAGCGCTGCCAGGACACACACTCGCACGTCCACGCACACGACAACTTTCAGAGCAGCCGGTACGCGGAGAACATCCGGGCCATGGCGGGAATGATGTACGGAGACCCGCCCTGGCCCCCCCGTTACCAGGGCAACAGGAACCGGCAGCCCGACCCGCACAGCTACGCGGACGCACACAACTACACACACAACCAGCAGCTGACGAGGCAGTACTACAGGAGATAGTGTGTGTGTGTGTGTGTGTGTGTCACAGAGAGAGAGAAAGAACAATAGAGACTGTTTGTGTGTTTCCTATGCATCATTGCGTCAACTATTAACAGACACACAGGGGTGTGTGTGTGTGTGTGTGTGTGTGTGTATATTTTTGTCCCAACATGTATTCGTTTGTAGAGAAACCATGCCCTATATCTGACCTTTACCCCCTTCCCCTTTGCCCAGCCCGACAGCCTCACCGTGACCTTTAACAGGACAATCTCCGCCTCTGTCAGCCAGGAAAAGAAACTCTCATTTCTCTTCCCCTGGTTTCGAAACCCCTCTCCTGTTTTTCCTCCGCCCCGGATCTCTCTTTACCTGTGGCCTGCTCTTTCTGCCTGTCGCTCCTTTTTTGATTCGTGTCAGTAACCCGCCAGTATGATTTTGACGGCGTAGCTTTGGTGCTTTTTCTGGTTTCTAACCTCACCCTGCCTTTCCCCCTCCAGCTCACGCCTGTGTTGTTGTTGCTGTTGAATAAAGCTGGACGTCAACCCCTCTGCATGCTGTCTCTCTCGTGTCTGCTTCCTGCCTGCCTGCCTGCCTCCTCTCCCCTCCGCAGCCCTCATTAGCTACAGCCATAAGGGTCTATATGGCTCCCTCTGTCTCTCACTGCAGCCTGGTCTCTCCCTTTCGCTTTCTCTCTCGCTCGCTTTCTCTCTCGCTCTCTCGCACTCTCGCTCTCTCTCTCTCTCTCTCTCGCTCTCTCTCTTCGTCTCCCTTTCTCTCTCTCTCTCTCGCTCTCTTTCTCTCTTTCTATGTCTCTCTCTCACTCTGTTTTGTTGGCCGTAGAAACACTAAGAAAATGGAGATGCTCTGAAACAGCGAGGTTTCCATGCGGGCTGTCACTGTCTCACCCCCCTTGATAGAGACGTCAGCCACGGAGCAGGACTAAGGAGCAGACAGCTGTCTGTCTGTGTGTCTGACTGTGTGTGTGTCTGACTGTGTGTGTGTCTGACTGTGTGTGTGTGGGGGGGCCAGACGGGTCTATTCAGGGGCCCCGCGGCGAGGCGTGAAGACTTGTTTAAAGGCTAACAGCCCCGGCTCCCGGGCCCCAGATGGGAGATTATCGACAGCGATGAGGGAAGTCTGGGGGAGGGAGGGGGGAGGGGGGAGTGAGGGGTGGTGGTGGTGGTGGTGGTGGTGGTGGTGGGGAAGAAGAAGAGTGAAGGGGTTTGGATGCTGGAAACGGCAGCGGGGGGGGATGATGGGGTTGAGTGACCGTGACTAGCCCCTGTGTGTGTGTGTGTGTGTGTGTGTGTGCGCGTGCCTGCGTGTGCGTCCTCTTCAACGTGTGCTTTCTACCCTGTCTGTGCTTTACTTTGGATGAGCGGGCGCGTCGACGCGGTCATCTAAGACATCGTTTACATGTGTGAGAGCGTGGGGGGGGGGGGGGGGGGGGTTACGTTCCGCACACGTAAACAAACGCGACGCGGCAACCCAACGAGCGCTAGTGCATTTATCAACAACGTTAAACAAAACCTGCCGGCAACATCGTGAGGTGGGATAGTCAGTCAAACAGCGGAGTCTGCGTGTGTGCATGTGTGGACAGAATAGTGACTGGAATGTCTGCATGTAAGAGGAACAGCATAATAACATAGCAAAAGGCGCTGGGGAGTAGCGCTTCCTTTTTCTCTCTCTCCCAGGCCACTGGCATCAGTGGAGCGGGCCTTTATCAGAACGGGAGCGCCGGGCCCAGGTGTTCCCCATCAGGCGTTTAGCCGGCTCACCCACGAGGTATCTGTAGAAAGAGCACAGAGACAGCCAGCAGCATAGGACAAAAGGGCCGGGGTCGTAACAAGGTGTATGAGAGTGTGTGTGTGTGTGTGTGTCTCACCATCACAGAGCTGGGTCCGTGTTGCCATGTGTCCCTATTGACACCTCAGCAGCGCCTTCATCTGTTTCGTCCTCAGGACACCGCCACGATACAGCCCCTTTAAAGGTAGACTCAGGAATACGACACCAGTGCACAAAGAGCGGGGTGGCAACAGCCCAGGTAGGCACCGCCGAGCGTACACGACCGACGACGTTAAAACCAACGAAGAACACATCCAGCACACGACATCCGTTTCTTTGGGAAAATCAAACACACTTCAACTATCTCGCATCCCAGAGTGTACCTTTTTTTAATGGCAACATCCAGGACCTCCACTGAACACCCCCACCTCCCGGCCCCCCTTACCCAGGCCAGAGGTGGATGGTGGCGGGGGTGACACCCACCCTCATTGTACGGAGCAGCAGGCTTCAGGAGGCTTGATGGCTGTATCTCCTTCCCCCTCATTGTGTGATTAGGGGAGATCTGTCCCTGTGGAGCCTTTGATGGCCTCAGGCTGGTTGGCACGACGTTACCTCACACACACACACACACGTAATGCACTGTCCCCAGGAAGATGATTTCCCTCATCACAGCAACTCTTTCACGCACACACACACACGCGCGCACACACACGCACACGCACACACACACACACACACACTTTGTGGCGTACCGTTCTTTGACTTTGGTCTAGTACGCCGCGCACGTGTGATGTGCGTCCACGGAGCGGCGTGATTGACAGCGTAGGACGCGTGTGACAGCGGCGGTGCTGCGGGGAGCCACGTGGCTCCGGCTAACGATACCCCTGGGACCGTCGACGGGCACGAAGGCACGGACACACACACACACACACACACACACACACACACACACACTTCACAACACAAATCCCCTTTCTTTGATATAATGATATCATAATGCCTTTCCCTATCTGGTGCTGGCAGTGAGAGGGCACCAGTGTTGTCAGTGATGTCTAATGTCAGACACAAAACTGTGTGTGTGTTTGGTCATTTTTGATGTGATCAGATCCGTGGACACCTTTATATTGTGTGTGTGTTTATATTGTGTGTGTATATGTGTGTTTTACTGCCGCCATTGTATGTGTGCGTGCGTGTGTGTGTGTGTGTGTGTGTGTGTGTGTGCACGCATGCAGGTATAGGTAATGTTTGTAGGTAATGTAGGTTTGCATGTATGTATGTGTGTTGGTAATGTGTGTGTGTGTGTGTGTGTGTGTGTGTGTGTGTGTGCGCTGCTCCAGCTCCCCCAGAGGCTCTCTTTCATCCCCGAACACCGACGTCTTCATCACCGCAGAGAGACGTGGCGCACGGCCGTCCAATAACACGCCTGTCATCAGCAGATCAGAATTACCATAACAACCATCATTACAGCCCCCCCCCACCCCCACCCCACCCACCACCAGGCTTCAGTGGGTCTGCTTCGAGACGAGAGGAGCCCGAGAATCCCATTCAAGCTACAGTAGACCCCTACAAGGCTCGCTCGCACCTTCCTGGTTACCCCTGTATGAATAAATGAAATCAAAATAAATAACTAGAAATCAAATGATGACAAAGAGATCCCCGGCGGGTGATTTGGACGTGTGTCCTCCTCGGCGCCTTTCGGCTTTTACTAAAGGGCTCATGTGACGGGAACATTGGGATTTTCCACTGCACGCGTCAATTCATGATCGCAGCCATTACCAACGCGCTTCAAACAAAGCATAATTGACCACGTTAAGGTGGCTCGGTCTCGCTCTCTGAGACTTCAAAACGTGGAGCCACGGTGTTGTCAAAAACGGACGGGCGTTTTTGTTCTCCTCCATCCATTGCTCCCTCTAGTGTAGTATGTTCCCCCTTCTGACCCTCCTGCGCGCTCTCTCTCTCTCTCTCTCTCTCTCTCTCTCTCTCTCTCTCTCTCTCTCTCTCTCTCTCTCTCTCTCTCAATTTAAATTTCAGTGCTTTATTGGCATGACTGTGCAAAAGGAGACAATATTGCCATAGCAGTTTACTAAATAATACAGATACAATTTTGATTACTTTACATAGATCATAATAAGAAACAAATCATTTTAAAAATAATTAAACAATTACAAATGTATATGTATCTTTCTCTTTCTCTTTCTCTCTCTCTTTCTCTATCCCTCTCTCTGTGTAGCAGGAGGGCCATGAGGTCGTGGCCCCTCAGAGCCTGGCCCCCGAGGGCCCCACTCAGCACCGCGGGCCCCCAACCAAACAGGGACCCCCAGCCCTGGATGCCAACGGCCCCAGCGGCCCCAGCGGCCCCAGCCAAACCCTACCCAACTACCACAACCCAAGAGCCGCTGCAGGTAAATGGAGCCCTGTGGGAGTTGTAGTTCGTAGGCCCTGATCGATCAGCAGTCTGTACAGCTGCAGAGCACGTTTCCCTCGACAACGTGACTGTTGCTTGTGGATAAAGCATGAGTGTACATAGATTAATATGTGGGTATTATTGACAAGTTATTTTGTTGTATTGATCCGACACAGCATATCGCTAATGTTGCGTCGGCAGCTTTGGTTTGGGGTTTGAGCCGGGCCCCGCAAGCTCGAATTCTCCTTTTTTTTTGGGGCACGGCCAAACCGTTCCCAAACCGAACCCCTTCCCCTCGTTTCCGCACAGAATTCCCTCTTCACCACCACGTCATCAAAAGAAATAAAACGAACATCCATAAAAAAAAAAACACCCTGTCTCTCCTTTTTTTTTTTTTTTTTAAGTGCTGTTTTTCCTCCGCCTCTCTCTTCCCTGCATATTAATGCGCGTCATTAGCGGAGCGTGTTGTTTTTTCACCCCCCTCCCCCACCCCCCCCCCGCTCAGTGGTGAGACGGCCCTTTCTTCATGCGCCGTGACCTGACCTTGGGAGAAGCCGGGCTGATGAAACGGATGTTAACTGGGACAGATTAGCATACAGGCCCCATTGTGGCAGCGGCGGCAGGAGCTCAGGAGAAGCCGAGAGAACAAAACCCAAAAGAAATGGACTTCAATTCATTATTTAGCACGCTCTCTTTCTCATTTTCTCCCCTCTCTCTCTTTCTCTCTCTCTGTCGGATCTCTGTCTCTCTCTGCGCCTCAATCTCCATATTTCTCTCTTTTCTCTCCCTCCATCCCTCTCTGTCTCTCTGTATTTCTCTCTCATTCTCCCTCCTCCCTCTCTCTCTCTCTCCTGGGACAGCGACTGCACCACTCCCAGCTTGTGACAAAAACAACAAAGTGGGGGAAAAAAAGCCTTCCGTCTGCTTTCCATCAAAAATAATAATAGCTGCTGTACAGTTAATTCCTCGGCAGTTGATGTCGGGAGTTGGGGGGGGGGGGCGACGACGACGTTCCGATCAGTATTCCCGCCTCGCTCTGTCCCTCGTGGAACACAAGTCCTGGAAAGTTACAAGGGAAAATTTTTGTTTTTGTTCTCCGGCTCTATGAGGAGTGTGTATGTGTGTGTGTGTGTGTGCGTGCGTGCGTGCGCGCACACAATAGTGTAGAATAGTTGGAATAGTTCCATGCCATAGTTGCCATGGTGTTTCTGTTTCACCACATGTCCATAATGTGTTGCTGCGCGTGTCTGCAGAGAGTCTGGCGGCTGGTCACCCCCCGCCCACTGACGGTCTCCATGGCAGCCGTTATGACGAAGCCGAGGGGGCGGACGAACGCTTCCCGCCGACCCGCTCACCTGGCTCTGCTGCCGAACTGAACGCGGAACTCAAACAGCGCCAGAGGTAACTCACACGCATACACACACACACACACACACACACTCAACACCTTCTTAATCAGCGGGCCTCATGGATCATGAAATTCTGGTGAAAATCATGTGTAGCCTTGAATTAAGTGTGTGTGCGTGTCCGTGTGAATGTGTGTGTGTGTGTGTGTGTGTGTGTGTGTGTGTGTGTGGTCTCTTTCAGTGAATGGGAGTCCGGGAACAAACCGTTGATCCGGCCATCAGACAACACTCCACGCAACAGAACCTCTAAGAGCATGGACATGGGTGAGCCATCACACACACACGCACACGCACACACACGCACGCACACACACGCGCACACACACACACACACACACACAGGCTGCTCCATACCCCTCTGTCTCTGAAAGAAGTCTTTGTCTAGATCCACCCTTCAGGCACTAGGTGTTCTCTGAAGAAACCCCTTCATTGTTCCTATCCCAGCCATCTCCCCTTTAAATCTCCTTAATTCTGCTCTAATCACCCACACACACACACACACACACACACACACACACACACACACACACGGCCCGTCACATGGGCTTGAATCAGGCCATTCCTTTGTGATAAGTCACACTCAGGTAATACCCACTGGCCTAAAGGCGTTTGACCTCTGACCCTGGGATCCTGAGTCATCCTCCTGAAAGTGTGTGTGTGTGTGTGTGTGTGTGTGTGTGTGTGGGTGTGTGTGTGTGTGGGTGGAGGGGTCTGTCTGTCTCGAAACCCTGAGCGCCATGCCTTCCATCTTCACTGGATCCCCGTCTGAAAGCTGAGAAGCAGGGCTTATTTCCTGGACTTAACCTGGGACGACCCCGGTGACTTCCACTCTCATTCCCCCCCTCCATCTCTCCCTCCATCATTCTACCCTGCTCTCTCATCCCCCCGCCATCCAACTCTCTCTCTATCATTCTCCCCACTCTCTCATTCCCCCCTCCATCTCTCTCTCTCTATCATTCTCGCCACTCTCTCATTCCCCCCCATCTCTCTCTCTCTCTATCATTCTCGCCACTCTCTCATTCCCCCCTCCATCTCTCTCTCTCTCTATCATTCTCGCCACTCTCTCATCCCCCCTCCATCTCTCCCTCCATCGTTCTTCCTGCCTCCTGCCATCCACCAGTGGTTTGGTTTAAGTAGAGAGTGATGTGGGACACCTATCTATCCATCTATCTCTCCCTGTGTGTGTGTGTGTGTGTGTGTGTGTGTGTGTGTGTGTGTGTGTGTGTGTTGCAGTGGTCTTCCAGCCCCCCGGCTGTCCACTGATTTCCAATCCCCCTTCATTAGGGCCCGGCCGATTGGGTCGCTTCCTCCGGCCCCTGCCGCTGCCGCCCTGCTGATTGGCTTTCATTACCGAACCCAGCCTCCCCTCTCTCTATCTATTTACATCTCTCTCTCTCTTTCTCTCTCTCTCCCTCTCTCCCTCTCAATCTCTCTCCATCTGTCTATCTCTACCTTTCCCTCTCTTTTCCTCTCTCTCACTCTCTATCTTCCTCTCTTCCTCTTTCTGTCTATCTCTACCTCTCTCTCTCTCTCTCTCTCTCTTTCTCTCTCTCTCTCCTCTCTCTGTCTTTTTCTTTCATCTTCCGTCTCTCTCTCTCTCTATCTCCATATATACATCTGCACTTTTTCATTCGCTCTCCTCTTGATCCCTCGTCTCTCTCTTTTCTTCCGCCGGTGCGCTCCCTCGTTCTTTCTCTCTGCCCGGTTCGTTTCCCTCGCTCTCCAAGGTACCAGGCAAAGATGAGCTGTGTGTGTGTGTGTGTGTGTGTGTGTGTGTGTGTGTGTGTGTGTGTGTGTGTGTGTGTGTGTGTGTGTGTGTGTGTGTGTGTGTGTGCGGTCATTGGTTGAGCACACACACACACACGGCCCCAGAGGCTGACCCGGGCTCTGTAGAGTGGAGATGTGTAAAGAGCCATTGCCCACATAAAACATGGTTTCCCTGGAGACGCCTTCTGCTAGCCCATCAATCACCCAGGGCTTAGCTATAAATCCTCTG
>JAPMUY010008373.1:0-12500 GCA_026901105.3 Galaxias olidus | reverse complement strand
GACTGGAGGATGATAACCCGGCTCTCCACTCTGGACCCACACCAGGCGTTCAGCCCCACCCTCCCTGCCCGACACGCATGCACGGCGATAGACACACACACACACACACACACACACACACACACACACACGTCAAGTAGACTTTATCCATTTTGCATGCAGATTAAGTAATCTAAGGGTACTGATGGTATTTTCTGAGGATCCGTCTCTGTAAACAAACCAACATCCTGGATGTGCTGCTTTTGACACACACACACATGCGTGCACGCATACACACACAACACACACAGATACACAACATAAACACTCAATGCACACACACACACACACACACACACTTCCCCTGCTCTCTCTGTCGGTGCACAGCGTTTGGTGCATTGCGCTGGCAAGCGGCTTAATTCTATCAGGCTGCAAGCTGGACAGCCATAATTACATTTGTGACACAAATCCTGCCTCTCAAATTGAGCGTTTTATTCCTGAACGCAGCCCCCCCCCCACCCCCCCCCACCCTCTATTTATAACCCCTTATTCCACATAAATCCCACTTCCTCTCAGAAAGTCAATTTAAGACTTAAAAGGCAGCGGCACTCGGCTCACTTTCAGCCGCCCGGCTCTATCGCCCGCTCTGCCCCTCTCCCTCTCTCTCTCTCTCTCTCTCTCTCTCTCTCTCTCTCTCTCTCTCTCTCTCTCTCTCTCTCTCTCTCTCTCTCTCTCTCTCTCTCTCTCTCTCTCTCTCTCTCTCTCTCTCTCCTCTCTCTCTCTCTCTCTCTCTCTCTCTCTCTCTGCCTCTCTGTCTCTCTGTGTCTTCCTCTCTCTCTGTGTCTTTCCCTGTCTCTCTCTCTCTCTCTTTCTCTCTCTCTCTCTCTCTCTCTCTCTCTCTCTCTCTCTCTCTGTCTCTCTCTGCCTGTCTCTCTCTCTCTCTCTCTCTTTTTGTCTCTCTCTCTCTCGCTCTTTCTGTCTCTCTCTCTCTCTCTCTGTCTCTCTCTCTCTCTCTCTCTCTCTCTCTCTCTGCCCCCCCCCCGCTCCACTCTCTATCGCTTCTTCTTCCTCTCTCTGAGTTTTGCTTCCCACTTCACGCTCGGCTTTGAAGCCGGACAAGGAGAGAGAGAGAGAGAGAGAGAGAGAGAGAGAGAGAGAGAGAGAGAGAGAGAGAGAGAGAGAGAGAGAGAGAGAGAGAGAGAGAGAGAGAGAGAGAGAGAGAGAGAGAGAGAGAGAGAGAGAGAGAGAGAGAGAGAGAGAGAGAGAGAGAGAGAGAGAGAGAGAGAGAGAGAGAGAGAGAGAGAGAGAGAGAGAGAGAGAGAGAGAGAGAGAGAGAGAGACAGAGAGAGCGAGAGAGAGAGAAACAACAAGAAGGGAAATCTCTAAGTGGGGTTAGGGGAAACCACCGAAGCAAGAAGTAATTTTGTGGAGAAAGTTTTAGAGTTTTGACTAATGTAACTGAGACTCTCCACGGACACACACACACACACACACACACACACACACACACATCCTTCCTAGCCATTTCTACTCCGTGACACGGAAGGGGCGCCACTCCCAGAAAGGAAAAAATCTCCTGTGTGTTTAGTCAAGAGGTGGTCCTCTCACCTCCTCACCTCTCACCTCCTCTCTCCCTCTGCTCCTCTCACCTCCTCATCTGTCACCTCCTCATCTGTCACCTCCTCTCTCCCTCTCACCTCCTCATCTCTCATCTGTCACCTCCTGTCTCCCTCTGCTCCTCTCACCTCCTCATCTCTCACCTGTCACCTCGTTTCATCGATCCACAACCTCCTCTGCCAACCTCCATTCTCACCCTCCCTACCGCCCTTCCCCCTCTCTCTCTCTCTCTCTCTCTCTCTGTCTCTCTCTCTCTGCCCGTGTGCCAGAGCCCTCTGCCGGTGGGGGAGCCGCCCTGGGCCCCACGCTGGGCCTGATGAAGTCCAGCTCCCTGGAGAGCCTCCAGACGGCGGTGCAGGAGGCGAGGCAGAGCCGCAGCCAGTCCCCGGTGCCCTTCCACCGGCCCAGGCCCAACGTGGCGCGGGGCCGCGCCGTCAACACGAGCTTCCGCACCGCCATCGACAAGTCCTACGACGGGCCGTCCGAAGACGGTGAGACCCCCCCCCCCCGCGCGTGTGCGTGCGTGCGTGTTGCTCAACCCCGTGTGTGTGTTTTGTTCTTTGTGTGTGAAGTGTGTGTGTGTGTGTGTGTGTGTGTGTGTGTGTGTGTGTTGCTCAACCCCCGCGTGTGTGTTTTGTTCTTTGCGTGTGTGTCTCGTACTGCGTCTGGGCAGCCGCCAGCACATCTTAAGTAAGTCATTAGCGTATCGATCCACGTAGCCAGTGTGGGTACAGTACAACAGCGAAGCCGCTTCTCAGCTCAAGGCCTTCTCCGTGCGGGGAGTAACATCCCTCTCATGCACGGATGTCTCAGCCCCCAGATGAGATGTTTGACTTTGGAGTCTAACCTGGAGCCTGGGAGTCGTCCCCTGGGCCAGCAGCAGCTACATATGGAATAAGATGACTCTGGTGTTTCTCCCTGCGTGTCTGTGTTTATTTGTGGATGGGGAGAGTTATCTGATTCCAGGTTTGGGTGCCGTGCCGGGACTGAGGGTGGGCAAGAAAAACAACAAAAAAAGGGACGCTGCTTATAGAAGCTCTCTGGAACATCCAGTCAGCGCTTTTTTTTTAAAACTTTTATTTTATCAAGGCACAGCACATTTCTGATGCAGCATCTCTTCTGTGAACACGGAGAGGTGCGCGTGTGTGTGTGTGCATGTGTGTGGCATCCTGACCCAGCCCCGATCCCTTTTGACCTACGACGAGGAATCTTGCCCGTACCAGACCCTACCCCCCCCCCCCCCCCATAACACCCGTGTTGACCTCTTCACCTTTGACCTCTGACCCCCAGAAGACATGTCGGAGCAGAGCTCGGGGCGCGACACACCCGCCAGCAGCTCCTCCCGCCAGGACCTGGACGCGGACGACGGGAATAAGAAGAAGAAGACCAAGGGCAAGAAGAAGGAGAAGAAGAGCAAAGGGAAAAAGAAAGGGGAGGAGAGCGGCGAGGAGCAGGAGAAGAAGACCAAGAGGAAGGGCTTTAGCCTCCTGAGGTAGGCGGCCATGTTGAACCACATCCCCCTCTCTCTCACTTGTCTCAATAGGTTTACCACGAAACGCTTTGTTTCAAAGTAGAGACGTTAAACTGAGATGAAAATATGTCCTGTAGAAAAATATGCAAATAGAGTGAAGATATCGGTCCCGCCCTCCGGTCTGTCCCGGGCTGGTCTTGATGGTTACCGGGCTGGTCTTGATGGTTACCGGGCTGGTCTTGATGGTTACCGGGCTGGTCTTGATGGTTACCGGGCTGGTCTTGATGGTTACCGTGCTGGTCTTGATGGTTACCGGGCTGGTCTTGATGGTTACCGGGCTGGTCTTGATGGTTACCGGGCTGGTCTTGATGGTTACCGGGCTGGTCTTGATGGTTACCGGGCTGGTCTTGATGGTTACCGGGCTGGTCTTGATCAATCCTGTGGACAGAACGCGGTCGTGTTTATGTCCATGTAAACCCCCACCCCACACACACACACACACACACACACGCACACACACTCACCTTGCCCAGTACCAAAAGTCAACTGCATTCCCCCGCACGCTGGCTATCACACTAAATCTGTACGTAGTGTTTTCTCCTGTCTTGTTGAACCCGGCCCCCCCGTTGTCCCTGGTGCTCTTTGACTGCTCACTGTGGTGACTTCAAAGCAGCCAAACAACACAGCCTCCCATACAGGACTCCTCTCACTCTCTCTCTCTCTCTTTGTCTCTGTGGCTCTCTCTCTCTCTCTCTCTCTCTCTCTCTCTCTCTCTCTCTCTCTCTCTATCTGTCTCTCTCTCTCTCTCTCTCTCTCTCTCTCTCTCTCTCTCTCTCTCTCTGTGTCTCTCTCTCTCTCTCTCTCTGTGTGTCTCTCTCTCTCTCTGTCTGTCTCTCTCTCTCTCTCTGGGAGCCTGTGACTAGGAGGTTGTAGGAGAGACCTTATCTGTTAGCCCTGACAAGGTATGTGGTCGCCGCAGCCCCGCTTTGTCAACACTCCAGATTCTATTAGGCCTGGAGGGGAGCCTATAGAGAGAGGTGTGTGTGTGTGTGTGTGTGTGTGTGTGTGTGTGTGTGTGTGTGTGTGTGTGTGTGTGTGTGTGTGTGTGTGTGTGTGTGTGTGTGTGTGTGTGTGTGTGTGTGTCTGCAGATTAGAGATAAGAATCCAATCGGCCACATTGTCAGGGGTAATGGTGTGTCCAGATGAGTACACTGTTAGGGGAGTGATGTAAGGGCCCGGGTGACAGACACACACACACACACACACACACACACACACACACACACAACGACACCAAACACTGAGAAACAGAGAGACGTACTGTAGAGCAGACAAAGACAGAGAGATGTAATACTAGCTGTTTAGTACGTTAAACACACACATATACACACACACACACACACAGTAACGCCAGTGTTAACTGGGATGGCGGTCAGATTGCAAGGGTGGGACCGTCCTCTGGCACTGATACAGAGGGACACACCGGTTGGATTGAAACTAGAGTTGGAAAAGCCCCTCTCTACATCCACAGTATCGCCTTCTGTTGTTTTAGATCAGGTTAGCTTATCACCGTGACTGTTCTAAGAATGTGATCCGCTGTCGGGCGTTACTCATTGCAGCGTGAGGCAGCCCATGATTCACCCTTACCACGGGCTGAACTGTCCAATGTTGTTTGGCCGAGTGTTTTTAATCGTCAGCTTGATTCACTGCGGGTGGACTCTTGAACTTGCTTTCAGGGATCATTGCCTCATGGCTAAATTGGTGCTCTAAATGTGTGTTTTTCATGCTGTCTGCAGCCTGACCAGGTCGTCATTGCAAAAGAGAACTCGTTCTCAGTTGACCCGCCTGGTTAAGCAAAGATTATTTATTATTTATGCAACAGAAACGCCCACAGACTTGACTATTTCCCTGGGCCCCAGAGGCTAAGCGCACACACACACACACACACACACACACACACACACACACACACACAAAGAATCAACATTTCGACTGAATGAATTAAAGTTCACGGAAAACACTTACAAAACCATTCCGCGTCCGTCCAGAGCAAACACGAGAGGTTTCGTTTGGACGGAGGAGGGAAAACGCCCTGAGACATTTCTCCAGCTCCCCCTGGTCCCGGGCTGAACGCGGCCTTCACCGGCATGCCGCGATCGTTACTGAACCCGAAGCAAGACTTCATTAGCGCGCAACGCCGAGCAGCTCGAGCTAATTGCAGGCGCTCAAATGTTAACGCGTTTCGTTTTTCTGTTGTTTTTTGTGTGTGTTTTTTTTGCATTCGAAAAGGGCAGATTGCAAACACACGGCCTCCATTTTCCTCGGCGTGGGGCGGGGGGGGGGGAGCGCTCGACTCCGGGTGCAGAACGAATGGGAAAAGCCGGCTCTCGTGTTTTCCCTGGGTCCGTGGAAACGGTGTTGTTTTTTTATCCCCCTCTCTCTCGCTTCCCGGACTGTGGAGAGGGGGAGAAAAAAAGCCGGAGACATTGTTGACGCGGGTCACAGTCCGTGCAAAAACCCCTCCTGGAGTCACGCACGGGTCAAAATTCTATTACAATTCATTTTAGAGTTCTGTTTTCTTTCGTTTTTTTTTTTTTTAACCTGCTATGTTTTGAACTTCTCTGCCACGAGTGAACCAATTAGATTTCTCCCCCGACGGGCCCGAGTAAGCCTCGTCCCTGCCACTCCAGGCCAGACCAAAGCAACGCTCCGGCACTCTGACCCTGCCTCCGCCGGCGCTGTCTGTCTCGTCGCCGTGTTTGCCGTATCACAGGCTCCCGTCGCCGGATCGGATGAGGCCGGGTCCACGTCTTTGCTTGCTCCGCGTAGAGTTGGCGCGTCTAGACCCTGCTGCTGTTTGTTGCCGCAGGCGATATCCGGCAGACGCCAGTCACACACAGGCACACACACACACACACACACACACACACACACACACACACACACACCCCCAAGGCACGATCCAGCCCTCACTGTATACCACACAGACACACACACACACACACACACACACACACACACACACACACACACACACACACACACACACACACACACAAACAGAGGACAAAAAACCCAGAGGTCCACACCAGTAACACAGAAACAAGCACACAACAAACGCAAGCCTCAGACACGTCGCGTCGACAGGCCGTGATGCTCTGCTGTTGTCTGGGTCGTAAGCCGACAGTGGGCCCCGGGTCCTCTCCCTGGCTGCTGGCCCCGGGGGCCCTTCAGAGCCGACAGTGGGCCCCGGGTCCTCTCCCTGGCTGCTGGCCCCGGGGGCCCTTCAGAGCCGACAGTGGGCCCCGGGTCCTCTCCCCGGCTGCCGGCCCCGGGGGCCCTTCAGAGCCGACAGTGGGCCCCGGGTCCTCTCCCCGGCTGCCGGCCCCGGGGCCCTTCAGAGCCGACAGGGGCCCCGGGTCCTCTCCCTGGCTGCTGGCCCCGGGGGCCCTTCAGAGCCGACAGTGGGCCCCGGGTCCTCTCCCCGGCTGCCGGCCCCGGGGGCCCTTCAGAGCCGACAGTGGGCCCCGGGTCCTCTCCCTGGCTGCTGGCCCCGGGGGCCCTTCAGAGCCGACAGTGGGCCCCGGGTCCTCTCCCTGGCTGCTGGCCCCGGGGGCCCTTCAGAGCCGACAGTGGGCCCCGGGTCCTCTCCCTGGCTGCCGGCCCCGGGGGCCCTTCAGAGCCGACAGTGGGCCCCGGGTCCTCTCCCCGGCTGCCGGCCCCGGGGGCCCTTCAGAGCCGACAGTGGGCCCCGGGTCCTCTCCCTGGCTGCTGGCCCCGGGGCCCTTCAGAGCCGACAGTGGGCCCCGGGTCCTCTCCCCGGCTGCCGGCCCCGGGGGCCCTTCAGAGCCGACAGTGGGCCCCGGGTCCTCTCCCCGGCTGCCGGCCCCGGGGGCCCTTCAGAGCCGACAGTGGGCCCCGGGTCCTCTCCCTGGCTGCTGGCCCCGGGGGCCCTTCAGAGCAGACAGCCCCCGTGGAACACACATCTCCAGCTCCACACAACCACCCGTCCAACCAAGCTCTGAAAAAGCTTGTACTACATATAAGTGCAGTTCAGTGCTGCCCACCTAGCCCGCTCGCGGAGCCGACCGGTGTAATTAAGTCGGCGCGCGCGGGGACAAAAACACAATAATAATTAAGACCATAACGACTGGCGTTGATTAAGCGAGCGGGCTCTAGCTAGCCTCGGGGCCGCCGGCGAGGCTGAACCGCCCCCGTCGCCAACGACGATAAGTGCACTCCGTCAGGTTTGATGCGTCCGTTAATTACGGGCGCCGCGGGGGTCTCGTCTTTTGCGGAGCGTTACTTTGAGGAGCGTGTGTGTTTTCCACCCCCCCCTCCCACACACACACACACACACTCCAATTCCTGGTAGCTGGCGGGTAAAGCCCCCCGACTAAAGCCAGGGTGACAGGGAGATGTGGCGGCAGACGCGTGTTTGTCAGGTAGCTACGCGGCGGCGGGTGGCCGGTGTGCACGGCGTGTCGGGTTCGAGACACTGACGTGGACCCCCCCCCCCCTTCTGGAGGCTATCCAATTCTCCTGGAGGGCTCTCCTCAGGTAATCCCTGTGTGTGTGTGTGTGTGTGTGTGTGTGTGTGTGTGTGTGTGTGTGTGTGTCTGTGTGTGTGTCTGTGTGAGAGAGATAAAGTGCGTGTGTCTATGGTGCTACTGAGTGTGTGTGGGTGTGTGTGTGTGTGTGTGTGTGTGTGTGTGTGTGTGTGTGTGTAGGTGTGTGTGTTTGTGTGTGTGTGTGTGTGTGTGCTCGCCCTGTCACAGTCTGTCACCAGTGAGCAATGACACCCGCCGTCTGTCAGTCACTGAGTCACTCAGCGAGGATCAGCGTGTGTCTGTCACTGCCCCCCCCCCCCCCCCCATCAATGTGACAGCTCCGTCGCCGTACCAACGCCAATTTAGCCACATGAAAGCCCGCGCTCTGATCCTCTGTTTACAAATCCTGCCGCCATCGCCGCCGACAACAAGCAAATCCTCCCCGTCCCGTCGCTGCGGCGGGGGGGGGCGGCGACACAAATCTGACAGGGTAGGCAAGCCAATTAGCAGTGTCCGTTCCGCTCTCGTCCTATCACACGCCCGGGACACAGGAAGGGGGGGGTTGTCACCGCGGGCGACAGGGCGAGCTTTTGAGGAGTCCCGCCCATCCCCACCAACACCTCCCCGCCTCCGCCTGTGGCAACCGGGAGTTTATTCCTCCTCCTCTGTCTTGTCGCTCTTTTCTCTTCCTTTCTCGCTCTTCTTTCCCTCCCTCCCTCCCTCCCTCCCTCCCTTCCTTCCTTCCCTCCATCCCTTCCACGGTCCTCTTGTGTGACGAAGCGCGGAGACGCACCGCAGACCACACCGGTTCCCGCTGGCCCGGGTGTCAGAGCCGTAGAGCCGTAGAGCCGTAGAGCCGGGTCTCCGGTCGTCCCTTTTCCCCGGGGTCGGTGTGACCGAGCCCCGACTCCGCGCTGAGCCGTCCGCACGTTCGCCTTGTTTGCTCCTTCTTTCCGAAAAGCGCCGCGGGGTTAATCCTCCGCCAGGAGGTGAAGAGGAGGACAACCTTCCCTAATCCCGACCGCGTGGGCGGGACGCGAAGACATGCTGATCCGCCGTCCGGCTCTCTTTTGGAGTCGGTCGGAAGGCGGCGAGGCGTTTTCGTGGACGGTTTGAAGTCTTGGAACTGTCTCCTCTTTTCTTTTACCTCCCGTGGTTCAAATCACCCCCCCCCCCCCCATCTTTTTTTTAAACTCTGTAGCCGTTTGTTTGTCCTCCTCATGTCGTGGTGCTCTCAGGCTGGGCGTGGTGCTCCCAGGCTGGGCGTGGTGCTCTCAGGCTGGGCGTGGTGCTCTCAGGCTGGGCGTGGTGCTCTCAGGCTGGGCGTGGTGCTCCCAGGCTGGGCGTGGTGCTCTCAGGCTGGGCGTGGTGCTCTCAGGCTGGGCGTGGTGCTCTCAGGCTGGGCGTGGTGCTCCCAGGCTGGGCGTGGTGCTCTCAGGCTGGGCTAGGTGCTCACAGGCTTGGGTATGGATGAGGGAGGGGAGGCTGGAGGGTCTGGGGGTTCCACTGTCGAGTAGCGGGCTCCACACAGACTCGGACGTGTCTCATTAAGCTAATGGACCTCCTCTCTGAATATCTTTATTTTTCTCTCTCTCTGTCTTTCGTTTCTCTTTTTTTTCCTCACAACCCCCCCCTCCCCATCGCCCCTCTCCATCCCTCCCCCTCCTCCTCTCCGATCCTCACAAACGACAAGTGTTTCTGCCCCCCCCAGCTCCACCCATCCCCAACCCCCCCACCCCCCCCATCCCCCACCCCCTCCAGCATTTCTCTTAAACAGCAGCGTTTTCCCACCCTGGCCTCCCTCGGCGGCGCGGACCCCTCGTACGTCTCCCCCTTGATCTCCCCCGTCTCTCTTAAGCGGCGAGACCACTTCCAGCCGAGTGTGTTTACACGTGGAGCTCCTTAACGAACGGCGCAATCATGTAAATGCAGGGAGCGAGGGTCGATACGGACGAGGCCCCGCCGCCTCCACCGGCCCTCAGCGATTACCTGCCCCGCTATGTGACCGCACTGCAGAGAGAGCGAGTGAGTGTGTGTGTGTGTGTGTGTGGGGGTGGGGGGGTGTGTGTGTGTGTGTGTGTGTGTGTGTTGTGTGTGTGTGTGTGTGTGTGTTCGTGGCCAAATCCATTTATGCCATTCAGCCGATGTGCAGATTACTTTGACTCCACTGTGTGTGTGTGTTTGTGTGTTTCTGTATGTATGTTAGGTAGACATTTCCATAGCACTTTGAGGCAGGCATCCACGCTGCGGCACCGGCTATTGAGGAGCCTGCGCCCCCCCCCCGCAGCTCCCTCCTCACCGTCTTTGACTCTGGCCCGGTCCGGACGCTCGCCCTGCCACCCAAAAGGCCCCCACCCAGCGCTCACAGCAAAGCCGCCATTCGGCCCCTCTTGTGGAGGAGTCTCACCAAATGACAGCTATTTCATACTTTACCTTTTCTCCGCGTATCAAAAGCCGGGAACAATTTCCTCCTCGCCGGACCGATCCCCCCCCCCCCCCCCTCGTCAAGGACAGTCGCTGGTGTCAGGGATACGAGCTCCGGTGAAGGGATGGGGTGCTGTGTGTGTGTGTGTGTGTGTGTGTGTGTGTGTGTGTGTGTGTGTGTGTGTGTGTGTGTGTGTCGCCCCTAAAGGAACGCGTCTCATTTACAAGCGTTTCTTTCTCTTTTTCCTCTGCGGGGCTGAGTGAGGCCGCCGGCGCTATCATGGGCCCCCAGACCGAAAGGAAAACAAATTACCGTTTTTATTTTTTTTGTATTCCTTTTCTGCTTTTCAGAATTTCTGTGTGTGGGCGTTGATTGGTGTTGACGCAAGCCGTCCGTCAGATATCGTGACGGTGATTGACAGGCGGGGGGGGGGGGGTAGAAGTTTCCGTGCAGAAGTGTCTTTCCACGCCGACATCTAAACAGTCATTTCCTCCTCTCTTTTCAGTCGTGTCTCTTCTAGAATGCTCTCTCTCTCTCTCTCGCCCTCTTCCTCTCCTTTTCTGCTCTCTCCTTTTTTTTCTTTTCATCCGCTTCTTCTCCCTCTCATGTTTGTCCATCTTCTCGTCTCCATTTCCCCCTCCTCAAACGTTTTCCTCTTCCTCCTCTCGTCAATCTGCCTTTCATCCCTACTCTCTCTCTCTCTCTTTCTCTCTCTCAATCTCTCTCTCTTTCTCCCCCCCTCCTATTTTCTCATCCGTCTATTAGTGGAGATGTGACAGCAGGAAATGAGACTCCATAACGTGGGGAATATGAAACCCAGACGTTTTTCTTTTATATATTTTTTAATTACCCGTGGCTAGACGACGTGATTATGTGGCGTTAGGCATTGTGTGTGTGTGTGTGTGTGTGTGTGTGTGTGTGTATGTGTATGTGTGTGTGTGTCCACCCTGGGGTGGGCTCAGAGCAGGAGACAGCTCTGCGTAGGGTTGAGCCGTGATGGGTTAAGGGGGGGGGGGGCGTCCTATGCGGGCTGATGTCGTTTGGATTGACCTGGGACAGGGACACGTCCAGACGTCTAGCCCGTCGGACTGCGCCTCAGAGCAACGCTTCACCAAACCGATTAGTGGGGGTTTGTACGCACAGGAAGTAGTTTAGTTGGCCGGGGGGGGGAGTCGTCATTTGATCCGGGGTTTCGGGCACGCGCTTATTTAAAGCGCACACTGAAACACACAGACACGCACACACACACTTAATACACACAGACACACGCTCAAACACACAGACACACACACACACACACACACACACACACACACACACACACACACACACACACACACACACAGGGCGCCAGGAAGTTGTTCCACCTTCACAGGGCCACCGCATCCTGTCCTGTCGTCATCACAATAAGAGTGACAGATGGACTTCCTCTGTTATTAGGTGCCTGGTAATCACACACACACACACACGCACGCACACACACACCGTCCAACACACACACACACACATCACACACACACTGTCCAACACACACATCACACACACACACACACACACACACACACACCGTTCAACACACACATTCCTCTGTCTTTAAAAGCCTGTTAAAAGTCTACCCCGAACACACGCACATGCACTCTCCCTCTCAGTTCTGTTTGTCTACACTTTCTACCTATCAGAGTCTGTCTGTCTACCAATCAGAGTCTGTCTGTCTACACTGTCTACCAATCAGAAGCTGTCTGTCTAGACTGTCTACCTATCAGTCTGTCTGTCTACACTGTCTACCTATCAGAGTCTGTCTGTCTGTGCTGTCTACCAATCAGAGTCTGCTGTCTACCTATCAGAGTCTGTCTGTCTGTGCTGTCTACCAATCAGAGTCTGTCTGTCTAAACTGTCTACCAATCAGAAGCTGTCTGTCTGTCTGTCTTTCTTCCTATCAGAGTCCGTCTGTCTGTCTGTCTACCAATCAGAGTCAGTCTGTCTGTCTACGCTGTCTACCAATCAGAGTCTGTCTGTCTGCGCTGTCTACCAATCAGAATCTGTCTGTCTGTCTACCTATCAGTCTGTCTGTCTGTCTACCAATCAGAGTCTGTCTGTCTGCGCTGTCCACCTATCAGATTCTGTCTAATATTACCTATCCATACAAATATATCTTCATAACATAACCTATCAAAAATCTATCACTATAACATTATCTGTCAGAGTATGTCTCTTTAACATTACCTATCAGAGTCTGCTCTATAACATTACCTACCTATTAGAGTCTATCTCTATACCATTACCTACCTATCAGAGTCTGTCTCTAACATTACCTATCAGAGTCTATCTAAAACATGACCTACGTATCAGAGTCTATCTCTATAACATTACCTATCAGAGTCTATCTATAACATGACCTACATATCAGAGTCTATCTCTATAACATTACCTATCAGAGTCTATCTATAACATGACCTAC
>JAPMUY010008369.1:65000-67345 GCA_026901105.3 Galaxias olidus | reverse complement strand
ACAAAAATAATAAATAATAAAAAATAATAAACAAGAGAAATACAAGACAAAACCACAAGTCATTAAATTTTACGAAAGACAGTTCGTATGTAGACTATCTCGCCAATGTTTTCTGAGCCTGGATGAGTACCGAAAGCAACTTTTCCTCGGGTCGGTTAAAGCCTCTATGATGCTGTTCTCCAACTCATCCAAGCGACACGTACATTTATAGATGTCTTAGAAGTGCCTCACATGTAGGAACACCAAAGAACACAAACAGTTGACTAGCATTATGCCATCTAGGAACCTGAAGCAGCAACCTCATTGCATCATTGTAAGCCACTGTAAGCCTTTGCATACTGCCTTTCCTGTAGCTACACCAAAGATGAGCTGTATACATAGGTGTGCAGAAAACTCTAAATAATGAACATTTTACATTGACAGAACACATACTAAACTTGCGAAGCAACATGTTGGTCTGAGCATATAGTTTACAACACTGTCGATAGATATCTCTGTCATCATTCAAATCATCAGTAAAAACATGGCCAAGGTATTTTATTTCCTTGCATATCAAGAGAGGAATATCGCACAGATAAAACACAGGAAAAACTAATCTCCTATCCTCTCTACTTCTGAATATCATCACATTACTCTTTTTGGCATTAAATGTAATGTTATAATCCTTGCCGTACTGTGAGCACATGTTCAGTAATTGCTGCAACCCAGCACTATATGGACTGAAGATTACCAGGTCATCAGCATACATTAGATGATTGATAACAGAGTTTCCAACAAGACAGCCTGTGTTACACCCATTCAGTTGTTTTGATAGATCATCCATATACACACTGAACAAAACAGGAGACAGAATTCCACCTTGGCGAACATCATTATTTACATGAAATGGGGCAGATACAACATTACCCCATTTAACCCGCATTGTCTGGTGGGCATACCAATAAACTAGTATTCTAAGTACATACTTTGGAACACCTCTAGCAAGCAATTTCCCAAATAATTTTTCATGATTAATTCTGTCAAAAGCCTTTAGATGCATCAATAAAACACACGAATACAGTGGAATTCTGGCTTCCATACTTAGCAACTATTTCCTTCAGAGCATAAATACACATATCAGTGCCATGTTTTCTTTTAAAGCCAAACTGATTATCAGTGGTGAGAACAAACATTTCCAACCTTGTTAGTTTGATTCTTTCCAGCACTTTAGAAAGGATACTGGCAAGGGCAGTAGGTCTATAGTTAGCCATGCTATTTAGTTTACCAGCCTTGTCCTTAATGACGGGCACTAACAATTTTATTAAGCCTTCCGTGAGAATTCACGTTGTGATTAAAAACCTGCTTTTCAAAGGGAGACCTGGGCACAAGGCAGCAGCACGAAAAAATAAAATAAATAAAATAAAAATAGAAAAAATAAAATAAACAAAATAATAAAAACACTTTTCCTGCCTTTTTCAAGCCTCCGCAGACTGCAGTGCACAGACGTTGGGCATAATGTGTGCAGGCGCTAGCTAATGTCGTGTTTCTTTTCTATTTGTTTCTTCTACAACAAAGTAAACTTTTGGTGACGGGTCTCTATTGTATTAAATCATTTTAAGCGTTGCTTGGCTCTGAGTTCCAACTCAGGCAACGTTCGGGGCCAGAGTCTGAGGCATGGCAGGTCAGAAACTGGTGTTATTATTCTGTTACCCTGGGTGTAGTTCTATGCAGGGGGGGGGGAGGTTCTTAAATGTAATACGTCGCATCTGCCTACCACTTATATTTGATTCACTAAGTAATTGTTTGTACTAAGAAATTGTTTATATAAGGTTTCCAATGGTCCTGTTTTGTAGCCTGGTGTTTAATATCACAATACTAAAGCACTTGTAATATAATGCAATACTACAGCACTAGCTTAGCTCTTATCTATGTGATCAGGTCAGGGATGCACTTATTTATGGAATCTACCTGACTTGTTTTTTTTTATTTTCTCTCGTTGGAAGCACTTTTTGTAAGTTGCTTGGGATAAAAGCGTCTGCTGAATGAATGTAATGTAATGTAAAAAACGTAACGTGGTTGATCCAGTGGGCTAGTACCCCTCCCCCTCCTCACCTCCCCCCCTGTCAGACACTCCCATCTGGGCTCTGTTATTATGTACCCACGACACGGAGGGGGGGGGGGGGGGGGTTCACCAACCTATCCCTCCACCTCTCTCTCTCTCTCTCTCTCTCTCTCTCTCTCTCTCTCTCTCTCTCTCTCTCTCTCTCTCTCTCTATCTATCTATCTTTCCATCCAGCTTTGAAAACTCTGAGAAAAGTTTTTCTGAGTCACCGAGTCAAACACATTCCAACAATTATGTGTGCGTG
>JAPMUY010008369.1:42500-55000 GCA_026901105.3 Galaxias olidus | reverse complement strand
GTGTGTGTGTGTGTGTGTGTGTGTGTGTGTGTGTGTGTGTGCCTTTGATTATTTCATACATATGCTCCCTGCCATAACCGCATGCACTAACGAGCGGTCAAACAATAAAGACGCCACAATTACAGTTAATGCTGCGCCGTGCGGTGCTACTGTTTTCTCTTTTTCCTTCCCGCTTGTCTTTTTATAACTCGAAAGAAAGACAAAGAGAGAGAGAGAGAGAGTGAGAGAGAGTCCAACTGGTCTTTAATCAGCGTGGGGAGTGGGGGAGAGGCGGGCTGTAATGCGATAGCAACGGCGTTCCGACTCACACAGCCTCGCGCACACACACTCACGCACGTATACACGCGCTCTGCTAGGGGACCTGACTGAGCACTCCAATAGGGCAGTCAGAGACTCGGCAGAGAGCGGAGGGGAAGGATCGGACTGAGTTTGAGCAGTGCTGAAACGCAGAACGAGAAGCCGGAGAGAAAGAGTGAATTAGCCAGAAAACGGGAATGGTTTATTAAACAAGACGACCTGGGTGAATGTTTCTTTCTCTGAAGCTGAAATGCCCAAACCGTGACAGTTTGAGTCTCTACAATTATTTTCTTATGCATCGTATTTGGTGTTTTTTTTAATCCAATTAAATGCGCCGGAGGGACATAGTCGGAGAGAAAGGGAGATTTTATTTTGTCCGTGGATTTGAAAAAAAAAGAACAATACCCACTATCAGTAGCTCCAGAGCATATGGAAGTGGGCTTTATACGTTATGGACTAATTAGAATATATAACTGCTCTCAAGCTCCTTTAACTTAAATTCAGTCTTGGTCAGTAGAGCCGCGAAATTGTCCTTGCCTGTTCTGTGTTGGGTGGGAAGTTTTTGGCGTGTGGACTCGGCGCGATGGATCCCATGTGTTCATTTTGGTTTTAAATAGAACATTTAAAACGGGGAAAGAAGATATTTAGTTCATACAAGTTGAAGAAGTTAGAGAATAAACACTGATTCTACCGCTGTCGTAAGAGTCATCTGGATACGCTTCACTCCGGGACGCGGAGCAGAGGGGAACCGATATCACGGGGAGGAGGAGAGCAACTTTGGACCGCAAGTCTTCCGAAGACGGACGGATTCGCACGCGCACGGAGAAAGGTCCCTCGTTAAAAATGGAATTACTATGGATTTTTTCCTGCTTATTCACATTTGTGGTGCCACCAAGAGTTCGTGCTCAAGAAGGGGGTAAGTTGTTCACCACAGAAAAAAACCAAAACATTTTGCCGCCTGCTGCTAGTAGTTTCACACATGTGACACTCGTGTAAAACCCAACCACTTTCTTCGAATAAACAGATTGTTTAGTTTAAACATAAAAAGAAAAAGCAAAGAAGGAATGAAAAATAATCTTTCCGTTGCATTTTTTTCTGTTATTAATTTAAGGAATAATGAGTGCATGGATTACCATGGCGATATCTGTCAATTTATGGTCTCTTTCACTCCACGTTAACACATTTGGTATTAATCTCTTGTCGGTAAACTGCTCGGCAATCGGTAATGTATGCCATCTGTGAAACACGTTATGAGTGTCCCCGAGCTGGATATAGCTAGCAGACGGACAGCTGTAGTCGGGGCGCAGAGAGTGAGAGCGCGAGACAGAATGGGCTACCATTCCCAAGTATAGGGGATCACCGAAGCATTAGCTCGCGGCAGGTAGCACCAACGCTGGTCCCGTGTTCCCAGGCTCTGTTCCATTTGTTGTTCAAATTAAAAGGTTTGAATGGAACTGTAATATTCAAAATACCCCAACCATGCGATTTGAAAACATACCAAACGTCTGCACTCACATAATATGGTTTGGGTGATGAATAAATATTTACATGTACAGTAGGCTAAGGAGTATGGTTTGGGGGTTATATCCTAATACCTAATGAATCTCCAGATTAATCTGTGATGCTCTGAAAAATTGCTCACTGAGTAAATGTGAAAATGACCAAATTTAGACATCACATTTATAATTAGTGAGACAGAAAAAAAGGTATGTTTTTTGACGCCTCAGCTTTCATTAATGATTTTACTCCGTATTTATTTATCATGAGCATTATGTTCATATTGGAATGTATTTTAAATCATATTTTTTATTTTAACACATCGTAAATGGTTTAGGTTTGTGTGTGTGGTCCCAAACTAAAACTTCAAAATTAAAACTGGTAATTGACAGTTGTGTAAAAATAATAATAATGAAAACATATATGCAGTATGTATTAATCTTAGCGTATGGCTAGATTAGCCCATTCTTGTAAGCGTTATATTTGTAATCTTCAATTCTAGGCTATCCGTACCGTTTTAGATCACGGGTTTGTTTTCCGCTCAACGCAACCAGTCAGCCGAAAAGAGAACGGCTCAAATATATAACAGGTTGTCTTTCATTTCTGATGAACAGGCGGACAGTTAAGAGTAATTGCATTAATAAGAAATGTTTATCTTCTAGATATGAAACCCCTCTACAGCCGCTACCAATTAACGTTGTGGACTATACCCGTTTAAAGATTGTATGTCAAATTTTGTTTGTTTGTTTGCTGTGAGTTTGTTTTGCTTTTTCTGCTTCGACTGGTCCGTTTTAATTTGAAAAGGCTGACCTCTCAGCGCGGACAGTATGTTGTTTGAAGTCTGTTGTGTGGAGTTGGTGCGTTACAGCCGGAGCCTCTACTCCCCAAACCCCTATGTACAGTTACTTTCTCGGAAAATGAATAAACACCCAACCTCCACGTTGAGAGAGGGGCCTACGAACTTCTGTAGATCACGCGCCACCGTTTAATTTCGAGTGGTTGAAATGATGGAGGGACGGAAAGGGAAAAGAGAGGGGGAGAGCGGAGAGTGCTTTTTTTGTGCGCGGTAAGAAGGCTGCTTCTGCCCCCGTTTGGTTCCTTTCATGAAGTCCGTTTGATCTCTCTCCATTCTGGAAGCGCAATAATTGGCCGCTCAAGTTCTCTCTGACTGTCTACTCCGAAATAATGATGAGTGAAATAAAAATAAAATACCCACTGAAATTAAGCCACCCGCAAATGGGAGTCACATAGACGCTTATTAATGTTCACAACGTATCACACGGGGGTCGCGTAACTGAAAACAGCGGTTTTATTGCAGGGCGTGCCTGCAATCACCGGCCATTAGAATAGGGATGAGGATCATTCATAGAGTATTGAAATTGGCCCCTTAATAAACTGAACCATCCGTGTCATTGTAGCACAATAGGAAGGCCTTATTGTCTCACTTTCTAGTTTATTGGCCTCCTTTGTATAGTATGTATGAAGACAGATAACTTAAAGCCAGTAATGTAGTTCCACTCATTGTTGAGTAAAGCAAGCTTTTGCAATCCATTGGAGCGAACAAATCTCATAGACGCAGAAGTCTGATGCAATAAATAGAGAGCGCAGGAGGTGTATACGGGGTTTTCAACATGTTGACTTGACGCATATTTTACTGATAGAGCCAGCTTATTCTCACTTTCAGACCTATACCGTTCTGTTAGTGCTCCTGACTTTAGTTTAACCATGATGTGTGTTCACATGTGAAAGCTCCTACCTGATGCAGTGGGATCGTGGGTCTGGGGGTAAGAGGTGTGTGTGTTTGTTAGTTTGTGGGGGCTCCATTTGCAGCACAGTGTGTGGGTGGGTGGGTGTGTGTGTGTGTGTGTGTGTGTGTGTGTGTGTGTCAGGCGTTTTTCCTCCACGCTGAATCATCCCCCACTCCTGTCGTTTTCACACGGTATTTACTTCTCTACCCTCTCTCTCTCTCTCTCTCTCTCTCTCTCTCTCTCTCTCTCTCTCTCTCTCTCTCTCTCTCTCTCTCTCCCTCTTCCTCCGCACCACCACTCTCTCACTTTGATTTGGAAAACATAACCTAAACCTTTCCCTTCGCTGCGCCGTTACCATCTGCTTTGCAGCACGGCGCAATTTAAAGGTATAATCTGATATACCAGGTCACGTCGAGATTTAACATTCACTGTTTTAGACCACCTCTTACTATAGGTAGAACTACGGCCCACTTTTCCACTGCTAAGTAACTATCCACATACACAATGCATCTGGTAGGTGTTGCCTATAGCCTCTGTTTCTAGTGGAACAGAGACCAAATCACTAAGTGTACCTTTAATTGTTTCATAAGATGAACCCGACATCACACCTCTCGTGCTCCTTCTGTGTCGTTCTCTCGTTGCCCTCTCTCTCTTTCTGTGTTATTCTCATTCTCTTTTTGATCTTTTTATCTCTCCCTCGTTCGCTCAGTTCCCTCTGTTCTACTATACTACACTGTACTGTACTGAACTATACTACACAATACTATACAACACTGTACTGAACTATACAATACTATACTATACTGTTCTGAACTATACTACACAATACTATACTATACTATACTAGACTGTACTGTACTATATTACACAATACTATACTGTACGGTACTGTACTATATTACACAATATTGTACTGTACTGTACTGAACTATATTACACAATACTATACTATACTACACTGTACTGTACTGTACTGTACTGTATTATAATTTACTATATTATACTATACTACACTATACTATATTATACTATACTGTCCTGTACTGTACTGAACTATATTACACAATACTACACTATACTATACTGTACTGTATTGTAATTTACTATATTGTACTATACTACACTATACTATATTATACTATACTTTCCTGTACTGTACTGAACTATATTACACAATACTACACTATACTATACTGTACTGTATTATAATATACTATATTATACTATACTACACTATACTATATTATACTATACTGTCCTGTACTGTACCGAACTATATTACACAATACTATACTATACTATACTGTACTGTACTGTACTGTTCTGTACTGTATTGTAATATACTATACTACACTATACTATATTATACTATACTGTACTGTACTGTACTGTATTATAATATACTATATGATACTACACTATACTATACTATACTATACTATACTATACTATACTGTACTGTACTATATTATACTATAGTATACTGCACTAAACTATACTATACCATATTATACTATACTATACTGTACTACACTACACTATAGCATGCTATGCCATACTATACTA
The DNA here is from genome assembly GCA_026901105.3 of Galaxias olidus. Classification (NCBI taxonomy): domain Eukaryota; kingdom Metazoa; phylum Chordata; class Actinopteri; order Galaxiiformes; family Galaxiidae; genus Galaxias; species Galaxias olidus. Next base: position 49,892 of record JAPMUY010008369.1, on the reverse strand, counting down.
TACTGTGCTATACTTCACTATTGTATGCTATACTTCACTATCGTTTGCTATACTGTACTGCACTATACTATACTATATAGCGAGCTGTATTTCCTTTTCTTTACACTCCTCTTCTCCATTTTACAACCCGTTGTCTCTTTCTCTCTCTCTCTCTCTCTCCCTCTCTCTCTCTCTCTCTCTCTGTTTCTCTCTCATCCTTCTCGTTTTATAGCTCACGGTTCCTCTCTCTCTGGATCTCTCCGTACATATCCTGTACTGTGACTGTTTTTCATCTCAGTCACAGTTTTATAGCTCTTTGTCTCTCCATCTCTCTGTCTTTTACCCTCCTTCCCTCCCTCCTTCCTTTCTGCATGACTTTGAATCCTTTGTAGATCTTCACCTTTAATGTAACACACCTGGTTGGGGGCACAACCCCATCTGAGAGACAGAGAGAAAAAAGAGAGAGAGAGGGAAAGAAGAGAGAGAGCAAGGCGGGAGGAGGAGGAAGAGGAGGAAGAAGAGGAGAATTGAGTCAGTCTGGGAGATATTAATAATGACGTTGAAAGAGAGGTAGCAGAGAGAGAGAGAGCGAGAGTGAGAGAGAGAGAGCGAGAGCGAGAGCGAGAGAGAGAGAGAGAGAGAGGGAAGGCTTGTAGAGACTGATTGAAAACAAGAGATAGAGAATCAGAGGAGAAGGGAACAAGAGATAGAAAATCAGAAAAGGAGGGACGACAGAGGTTGGGTGAAACAGAGAGAAAGGGTGAATAAAAGGTAAGAAGAGAGATCATGACTGGAGAGACCGATGAGAGAAAAGAGAGAGACAAAGAAAGACAGATAGAGAAAAATGAAAGATAAATTAAAGAGAGAGAAGAGAAAAGGGCGGGTGCGGGACTCTGTCCAGCCAAGCTACTGTGATTGGCTGGCCTCCTAGTTTCTGATATGAGACAGATGATTGGCTGTCCTTCTCATAGTTTCTGATCTGAGACAGATGATTGGCTGGCCTTTTCTTAGTTTCTGATCTGAGACAGATGATTGGCTGGCCGTCTCATAGTATCTGATCTGAGACAGATGATTGGCTGGCTGTCTCATAGTATCTGATCTGAGACAGATGTGAGAATATGGCAGCTTCACCTCACCTCACCCTCTCACTCTGTCTGTCTGTCCGTCTGTCCGTCTGTCCTTCCGTCCGTCCGTCCGTCCGTGTCCGTCTGTCTACACAGATGTTCTTCTTCATGTATATGTACTGTATCTGTCATGCATGTTTGTTGGAGTCTCTTTGGTGTTGTAATAACTTGCCCTCGTTTCCGTGGCGATGTCTCAGACTGTTCCGGGGGGGGGGGGTGGGGTGTTAGTGACAGACTGCATGTTTTGGTTACCATACCCCAGATGTGATGGGGTCAGAGGTCAAACACGTTGTTATCTTTCACCAACGTCCTGCTTGGATGAGCGGCAGCTCTACCGTGGATGTGATGAAGACCATGGGTGTGTTTAGAGCAGCATGCAGCCACCTCTGTGAGAGAGTCTGAGCGTGATGAAGAGGAGGGTTGTGTTTAGAGCAGTGTGCAGCCACCTCTGTGAGAGTCTCTGAGCATGATGAAGACCATGGGCATGTTTAGAGTAGTGTGCAGCCACCTCTGTGAGAGAGTCTGAGCGTGATGAAGAGGAGGGTTGTGTTTAGAGCAGTGTGCAGCCACCTCTGTGAGAGTCTCTGAGCATGATGAAGACCATGGGCATGTTTAGAGTAGTGTGCAGCCACCTCTGTGAGAGAGTCTGAGTGTGATGAAGAGGATGATATGCTCTCATGAGGCCGCATTAGGAGGTCCTCCGGACGGGGTCGGGTTTTAGCGTGACAGTCCGATACTTCAGGAACCAGAAAGAAGTACAGGAGTAAAGAACTAAAGGAGTAAAGAAGTACAGGAGTACAGGAGTAAAGAAGCACAGGAGTTCAGGATAAAGAAGTACAGGAGTAAAGAACTAAAGGAGTAAAGGAGTACAGGAGTAAAGAAGTACAGGAGTACAGGATAAAGGAGTACAGGAGTAAAGAAGCACAGGAGTAAAGGAGTACAGGAGTAAAGGAGTACAGGAGTACAGGATAAAGGAGTACAGGAGTAAAGAAGCACAGGAGTAAAGGAGTATAGGAGTAAAGAAGCACAGGAGTACAGGAGTACAGGAGTACAGGAGTAAAGAAGCACAGGAGTACAGGATAAAGGAGTACAGGAGTAAAGAAGCACAGGAGTACAGGAGTACAGGAGTAAAGGTGTAAAGAGGAGTAAAGAAGGTCACGCCCTCACATTCAGACCAACAAACAAGAGTTTGTTTATTATTCTCAGGAGGCAATGAGGGAGAACGAGAGGAATGGAGTGAGGAGGAGGAGGAGGAGGAGGAGAGGAGGGGGGGAGATACTAAAGGGAAGGGAAGAGATTTGAGGAGATGGATTGCGAGGGAACCGGAAGAGAAGGAGGGAGCGAGAGAGAGGGGGGGGAAAGGAGGAGTGGAATGAAGGAAAGAGGAGAAAGAGAGTGACGGAGAGAGAGAAGAGGAGGAGGAGGAGGAGTGTAAAGCTGTGGCATCAGGAAGAGACGACAACCATGTCAGATGAATATCAATAATTCATCTCTTTAGCCCCTCCTCTCTCACACACTCCGCCAAGCGCCGTTTACTGCTGCCTGGGGAGGGGTGTGTGTGGTGTGTGTGAGTGTGTGTGTGTGTACATGTGAGCATGTGTGCATGGGAGTGTGTGTGTGTGCGTGTGTGTGTGTGTGTGTGTCTGAATACAAACGCAGCAGAAGTTGAAGTGTTGAGGTCAAAAGTCGTCGCCGATTTTTTCTCCTGTATCTTACCGACGGTGCTCGTCCGCCCTTTCTGCCTTGTCTCTCCAGTCTCTCCCTCTTCCTCTCTGCCCGTTCCTTCCCTCCTCCTTCTCTCCCTCTCTCCCTCCCTCCCTCCCTCCATCTCATCCTGCCCTCACTTTCTCCATGTCTGTCTCTTGTCTTTGATAATCTCTGACATGAACCTTAGCTTTTCTCAACTCAGCACAACGCAGTGCTGATGGATAGAAAACTAAAGTGTGTGTGTGTGTGTGTGTGAGTGTGAGTGTGTGTTTGTGTGTGTGTGTGTGTGTGTGTGTGTGTGTGTATGTGTGTGTGTGTGTGTGTGTGTGTGTGGTTGTGTATGTGTGTGGTTGTGAGTGTGTGAGTGTGTGTGTGCGTGCGTGCGTGCGTGCGTGCGTGCGTGCGTGCGTGCGTGCGTGCGTGCGTGTGTGTGTGTAGCAGCTCCAGTTGAATACTGATGACTTTAATCTGGTCTCAGTAGACGTAGCTCAGGCTCAAAGTGTCTGACTCTGCGTCTGTGCTGATGCCATCATGCCTTGGTCGTTCCTGATCAACTTCAGTGAGGATTGGATATTTAGTGGATCCTTTATTCTGTGTGGCTGGGTACACCGTGTCAGCAACATCACATAATTGACCTTTGACCCCTGAGGGATAGAGCCATGAACCTCGAGAGGAAGTGGTGTCGTTCACAATAAAAGGTGTGAGGGTGTCTGTCTCTCCAACACATGCACTTAAAACAATGTACATTATAGCAGGAGCCCTCTCTCTCTCTCTCACACACACACACACTCCTAGTAATGTTGTCTCCTGCTATTTTGACTGAAGGTTGAATGATTCAGAGGAGATAGAGAAAGAGAGGGGGAGTGAGAGAAAAGAAGAGATCTCTACCTCTTTTCTGTAGATGATGAGAGACAAGGGGAGTGTCTGAGTCACACACAAGTCAAAGCCAACACTAGAGGTGCGCTTGTTAATATCCCTGGGAGCAGGATTGGGAGCGCTGGTGGGACTTTCCTGATCTTGCTAGGAGGGATTTACCAGAAGTTCAACTCACCCATGACATTTTTATTTGAGTAGTAAGCTATTATGTAACAGCCAGAGACACAGAGAATAGATGAGTGGTTTTAGAGGACTGTTTGTGTGTGTGTGTGTGTGTGTGTGTGTGTGTGTGTGTGTGAGAGTACATTTATTTTCTGTTTGTAATAGTGTGCTGTGCGCCTATACCTTCACACATTTGTCAGGAAAGTGTTTTCATAGAGAAGGTGTGTGCGTCTTTCTATCTGTGTGAGTGTGTGTGTGCCTCTGTTGTGTCCTATGTGTGTGTGTGTGTGTGTGTGTGTGTGAGAGAGTACATTTATTTTCTGTTTGTAATAGTGTGCTGTGCGCCCATACCTTCACACATTTGTCAGGAAAGTGTTTTCATAAAGAGGATGTGTGCGTCTTTCTGTCTGTGTGAGTGTGAGTGTGTGTGTGTGTGTGTGTGTGTGGGGGGGGGGGGTTGTGTGTCATGTGGGTAGGTGTACAGGGGTATGTCTATATTTAGTCCTTGGAGATATTACACCCCATACTGGACTTCCATACCTCTCAGAGTCCTATGATTATACTGCTTCTGCTTCTAATAACAGAGTGTGTGATAACCTCACCTAATCACCTGCTTCCCTTTCCCTTAATCACTAGTTCTCAAGTCTGCTTAAGGTGCTGCTTAGAGAACCTATGTGTGTGTGTGTGTGTGTGTGTGTGTGTGTGTGTGTGTGTGTGTGTGTGTGTGTGTGTGTGTGTGTGTGTGTGTGTGTGTGTGTGTGTGTGTGTGTGTGTGTGTTGAACAGACTTTATTTCAGTTTACCTTAGCTCTCATGGTTCTTGCTCACCAGAGCAAAACTGACTGGGTGTCCTAGAGTAGTTTAGAGTAGTTTACTTTGCTTGAGTTTAGAGTAGTTTAGAGTAGTTTACTTTGCTTGAGTTTAGAGTGGTTAAGTTATTTTTCATTTAGAGTACAATATTTTGTTAATTTCACATAAATATATAGTATTTGAGCTTATTTTGGTTTATTACCTTACTTACTTATTTCAGTTCAGAGTAATGTTTTTTTTTTTAGTTCAGAGTACTTATTTTCAGTTTAGTGTGGTCTAGTTACTTTTGACTGATTACAGCAGTTTGGTTAGTGTATTTCTGTGTGGAGTAGTTTGGTTAGTGTATTTCTGTTTGGAGTAGTTTGGTTAGTGTATTTCCGTGTGGAGTAGTTTGGTTAGTGTATTTCCGTGTGGAATAGTTTGGTTAGTGTATTTCTGTTTGGAGTAGTTTGGTTAGTGTATTTCCGTGTGGAGTAGTTTGGTTAGTGTATTTCCGTGTGGAGTAGTTTGGTTAGTGTATTTCTGTTTGGACTAGTTTGGTTAGTGTATTTCCGTGTGGAGTAGTTTGGTTAGTGTATTTCCGTGTGGAGTAGTTTGGTTAGTGTATTTCTGTGTGGAGTAGTTTGGTAGTGTATTTCCGTGTGGAGTAGTTTGGTTAGTGGATTTCTGTTTGGAGTAGTTAGGTTAGTGTATTTCCGTTTGGAGTAGTTTGGTTAGTGTGTTTTCGTTTGGAATAGTTTGGTTAGTGTATTTACTTGTGGAGTAGTTTAATTAGTGTATTTGCGTTTGGAGTAGTTTGGTTAGTGTATTTCCATGTGGAGTAGTTTGGTTAGTGTATATCCATGTGGAGTAGTTTGGTTAGTGTATTTCCATGTGGAGTAGTTTGGTTAGTGTATTTCCATGTGGAGTAGTTTGGTTAGTGTATTTCCATATGGAGTAGTTTGGTTAGTGTATTTCCATGTGGAGTAGTTTGGTTAGTGTATTTCCATGTGGAGTAGTTTGGTTAGTGTATTTCCATATGGAGTAGTTTAATTAGTGTATTTGCGTTTGGAGTAGTTTGGTTAGTGTATTTCCATGTGGAGTAGTTTGGTTAGTGTATATCCATGTGGAGTAGTTTGGTTAGTGTATTTCCATGTGGAGTAGTTTGGTTAGTGTATTTCCATGTGGAGTAGTTTGGTTAGTGTATTTCCATGTGGAGTAGTTTGGTTAGTGTATTTCCATATGGAGTAGTTTGGTTAGTGTATTTCCATGTGGAGTAGTTTGGTTAGTGTATTTCCATGTGGAGTAGTTTGGTTAGTGTATTTCCATATGGAGTAGTTTGGTTAGTGTATTTCCATGTGGAGTAGTTTGGTTAGTGTATTTCCATGTGGAGTAGTTGGGTTAGTGTATTTCCATGTGGAGTAGTTTGGTTAGTGTATTTCTGTGTTGAGTACATTGGTTAGTGTATTTCCGCTTGGAGTAGTCTAGTTGGTTTACTTCTCTGGTTTGAGCAGTGTTGTCAGTGTATTCCTTCTCTGCCCGGGGCTGCTCTGTGATAAACTGTTCCTGTCTGTGTCAATAGCCTGAGTTGTCTGTAGTTTGGTGGAAAAGTTATCCCTCATCATTCTCCACACTGATTGATAGAGCTGTGTGTGTGTGTGTGTGTGTGTGTGTGTGCGTTCAATGGCCGCTATTGTCTGACGAGACGCTGACTGATCTGACTCAGCTACATGTCCGCTGTGTCAGGGACGCAATTAATCAGTGTGTGTGTGTGTGTGTGTGTGTGTGTGTGTGTGTGTGTGTGTGTGTGTGTGTGTGTGTGTGTGTGTGTGCGCGTGCGTGTCAGAATAGATTCATTGTTTGTCACTCTTCATGGTCTCGCAGTGCTGCGTTGACCCTTGACCTCTCTCAAACACATACACACACTGCTCCCTCTGTCTCTCACTTCCTGTGTCATATCGCAACCGAGGCCGTTGACCTCTGACCTCTGCTCTGAGTGGCCCGCCTCGGTCACTGTTTAGCACTACTATCCTGCTATCTGTCAACAGACAGTGTGTGTGTGTGTGTGTGTGTGTGTGTGTGTGTGTGTGTGTGTGTGTGTGTGTGTGTGTGTGTGTGTGTGTGTGTGTGTGTGTGTGCGGACTTTGCTGTCACTCTCCAAACACCCTGATAGCATCAGACACACTAGGCGATAAGGCGCCTAGGCAAACAATGAGCTTGTCAACGTCCTCAGCGCGCGCGTGTGTGTGCGTGCGTGCGTGCGTGCGTGCGTGCGTGCGTGCGTGCGTGTGTGTGTCGAGGAGCAGATAGGATCAGTCGAGACGTGTGTGACCCCTCCGAACCTAACCCTGATAGAATCACCTAGTGATAAGATCGGGGCCCCCTCCTCCTCTTCCTCCTCTTCCTCCTCGTCCCCGTTAAACTCCCAGCTGATCACACACTGACTCAACAAGCATATTTGACCAATTCATTTAAAAGATTTACATTGCAATGTTCATGTTGTGAATTACTCTATGTCAGACAAACATCAACTATATGTCAAGTATAAACGCAGACTTAGTTATTCTTTATCAAAGGATTGTACAGATTGAACAACTAATTAAAAGCTGATCTATTGTCAAGACTGAGTCGTTTAATTAAAACCACGTCTGTATCTCTACGCGTGTGTTTCTCTGTGTGTGTATGTGTGTGTGTGTCTCTCTCTCTCTCTCTCTCTCTCTCTCTCTCTCTCGCTCTCTCTCTCTCTCTCTCTCTTG
>JAPMUY010008369.1:5000-7500 GCA_026901105.3 Galaxias olidus | reverse complement strand
CACCCTCCTCTCTCTTTCTCCCTGTCTCTCTCTCTCTCTCTTTTCACCACCACCAGGACACCTCTTTCTGTTTCTCGTTGCTATCGTGTCCATGAATCTAATCACACATTTTCCCCTGGGATCACCACAGCAGACCTTTTTATTACTGTTACCTAACTATGTTATTCCACCTGTTTTCCCCCTCTCCTCCCAGACGCTCCATGCTCGGAGCTCCAGGGCATGATGTCCGGCCTGCTGCCCGACCCCCAGATCACAGCCTCCTCCATGAGGGACCTCCATGGCTCCATGGGCGCCGCCCGCCTGGTGGCCAGCCGCTCAGGGTGGTTCCCCAGCCCCACGCAGCCCCTGGCCGGGGAGGAGTGGCTGCAGGTAAGAGGGGTCCTGGGTCTCGTTTCAAACGCTTCCTCCATCCGAACGGAATAGAGACAGATAGAACTAATTATTACTAATTATACTAAGCATGCTAACATGGTAAATAAGACAGAAAGGCTACAAAGATATGATCTGAGTCAAACCCAGACCCAGAGACAAAGACAGACAATGTGTGTAACTCACAGACACAGACTGACACATGTATGTAATACACAGAGAGAAACACAGACACATGTATGTAACACACAGACAGACACACTGACACATGTATGTAACACACAGACACATGTATGTAACACACAGACAGAGACACAGACACATGTACGACGTATATGTAACGTGTGGCACGGTGTGGTTGCCAGGCCGACCTGGGCATGGTGAAGACGGTGCGGGGCCTCCTCACCCAAGGGGCCCGCAGTCTGGAGGGCAGCAGTAGCGCCGAGAACAGAGCCTTCGTCCGCAAGTACAAGCTAGCCCACAGCCTGACGGGCAAGGACTGGACCTTCATCACGGACAGCAAGACGGGGCTCGCCAAGGTACTTTCACACACACACACACACACACGCGCGCACACACATTGTTTTATATGTGCACACACACACAGACAGAGTGGTTTACACCCACACACACATATACACACACATTACTCACACACACATATACACACACATTACTCGCACACACATACATGCATAGAGGCTATGAAGTTCATACATTTACCAGCCCAAGGAAAACAAAGGACACACCACACACACTGCAGACAGCTGCAGAGGGGTAATAACAGTGCCTCTGACTGTACTGTCCTCCCCTCTGCCAGCTGTTTGAAGGGAACAGTCACTACGACACACCGGAGGTGCGGAGGTTTGAGGAGGTGGTGGCCCAGTACGTCAGGGTGTACCCAGAGAGGTGGTCTCCTGCTGGGATTGGCATGAGGATGGAGGTCCTTGGGTGTGAGCTGCCAGGTAGGAACACACACACACACACACACACACGCACACACGCACACACGTGCACACACGCACACACGCACACACGCACACATACACACATACACAAACATACACACACAGACACACACACACATACACACATACACACATACACACACAGACACGTAAATACAAACACGCAGATATACACACCCACACGCACATACACACACACACACACACACGCACAAATACAAACACATGGATATAAACACACACACACACACACACACACACACACACGCAAACATAGGCCTATACACTCATTCCTTTAAAGGACAAAGTTTGCCTGTAAATCGCCGTGTCATCTGTGTTGCTATGGAGCGCCTCTAGAAGACGTCCCCCATGAAGATCACACTGTATCCATGCCGACCATCACATAATCCACCAACACAATCAAAGAGCACCTCCACATGTGTGTGGGCTTCATATCCGTCCTATCACGGTGTGTGTGTGTGCATGCGTGCGTGCGTGCGTGCGTGCGTGCGTGTGTGTGTGTGCGAGAGATAAGCAGCTTTGGTCATACGAGGTCATACGAGGGTTTACATGTCTGGCTAGAGATTAGCATGTCTAGTGCGGCTGTCTGCTTCACATGTGGAGGTGGACACGCGTGTAGCATGGACGTCTGATGGACGTAGTATGTAGGATTAATGTGTGATGTGCTACTTCATACTTTCAATCCATGTGTGTGTTTAAATGGACTGTATGTCCGTGCATTTGTGTGTCAGTGTACCGTATGTATAGATCCCCTATGTGGAGGTTAACATGTAGTGTGTGAATCTTTTCTGTTGACCTGAGCCCTTTGACCCTAAGCCCTTTGACCTGGATAGGGCCAGAGGTTAGACTGAGCTCTTCCATAACCTCTTCACCTCCTTTTTTTCCTTTTACACTTTCTCTTCCTCCTCTCCTCTCCTCTCCTCTCCTCTCCTATCCTCCTCCTCTCCTCTCCTCTCCTCTCCTTTCCTCTCCTCTCCTCATATTATTAAATCTCTATCATAGCTGTGGAAGGTTCCTGTGTCCTTTGTGACTTCCTCGCTCAAACCGTCCGAGAGGATGTGACAGCTGACAGGTGACGGCAGGAACAGGAAATGACACGTACCTGGTCCCAGTGGACAGGAAGTGGGCTGCAAACTGCCACG
>JAPMUY010008366.1:57500-60000 GCA_026901105.3 Galaxias olidus | reverse complement strand
AGTAATAGGTAACTAGGAAATAACAGAAGGTAACCAGGAAGTGCCACGCTCGTCTGACAATGTGACTCAAAATGTATGCGATTTCAACTCAGTTAATTCCGCGCCAGTTTCAGTTGACATTACATTACATTACGATCATTTAGCAGACGCTTTTATCCAAAGCAACCTCCAATGAAATTACAGGGGCAGTCCCCCTGAAGCAATTTAGGGTTCAGATCCTTGCTCGAGGGCACGCTAGTGGCGGTGTTCCCAGGTGGGCTTGAACTCATGACCTGCCACCAGGTTGCAGTTTTACCCACTAGACATAAGTTAGTGGTCTACTATTTTCATGCTTAGACAGTTGGAATGAAGGCTAGGACTTGATTTGACTTGATTAAACACATTGGTAAACCACCAGAGGTTATGTCTAGGATTAGGGCAAGCTAAGAGTGAGCTTTATTGTGTTTTCTAAAGTAAATACGACCTCATTTTCTCCTGCTGCTGTGGCATCTCTGTGCTGGAGGTTACGGCTAGGTCAACACACCAAAAACAAATCAGGTTAGGCACTCTGAATAATCAGCCACTAAGAAACACAGTAAACCTTCGGAATTAATGGATCAGGGTTGGACTATATTTTACTGTAACCTGTGTGAAAACGAGAAGCGTTTTATGCAACCTGTATGAAAACAGGGGAAGCATTTTACTGTAACCTGCATGAAAACGAGTGAAGCGGGGAAGCATTTTACTGTAACCTGCATGAAAATGAGTGAAGCGTTTTACTGAAACCTGTGTGAAAACAAAATAAGCGGTGCCTGAGTGCTTTTAGAAGATGTGACATTTTTATTTGAGTTAAATATCGTGTAATGTTGGGTTTCTTCTTGGACAGGCCTATTATTTGGAAACTCATAATTTGCCCTTGAGTGAGTCATACTCCTAGTAAATGAAAGCCTTGGATTGCCAATGGATACTTTCTGAAAAACGTAATTCAATGTGAACTCGAAATGCATTTTTGCCTGAAAGTTCCAAAACAAAAACCCCATGTTTGTTTGTTATTATTAATGTGACAGGTCCGTGTTCTGGTCTCTCTCACAAATCACTGAGATATCTCTTTTCCTATCTTACTGTTGTCAGGATGTTTCTAGTCTATTATGTTTTTCCCGCGTCGTCACGGAGATCCCTGTTTAAACAATGCCACCAGCACGGTGACATGTTCCTCCCGGAGCCGGCCTGTCAAACCCTCCAGCCTGCTCGTATTTTGTTTGGATACCTGTTCACTGTCACATCCACTTCCTGCTCCCCCTCTCTCCTCATCCGTCATCTCTCCGCCCACTACGTGTCACAAACCCTTTACACCACGGCAGGAAAAAAAAATGACAAGTTACCTCTGTGCCTATATGATATATGCAAATATTGACACAGGTGCAGCTTGGGAATTCTAAATGTGTACCTACCGTTCCTGCTGACAGTGAGACGGTTAAAGACAGGCCAGATGAATTATTCATGTTGAAGATTAAACGTATATGAGTGTGTGTGTGTGTGTGTGTGTGTGTGTGTGTGTGTGTGTGTGTGTGTGTGTGTGTGTGTGTGTGTGTGTGTGTGTGTGTGTGTGTGTGTGTGTGTGTGTGTGTGTGTGTGTGTGGTGTGTGTGTGTGTGGTGTGTGTGTGGTGTTGGTGTGTGTGTGTGAGTGTGTGTGTGCGTGCGTGCGTGCGTGTGTGTGTGTGTGTGTTTTGAAGACAGGGAGAGAGACTGTCCTGAAAGATATTGTGTTTTATCCCCAGAGAAGTCGAGGTGTGTTCTGTTCTGACTGACAGCGTGCTACTGCTGACGGCAAAGTGGTCTGTCCACACATGCCCTTGGGCCTGTCCTGCCTGTCCTTGGGCCTGTCCTGCCTGTCCTTGGGCCTGTCCTGCCTGTCCTTGGGCCTGTCCTGCCTGTCCTTGGGCCTGTCCTGCCTGTCCTTGGGCCTGTCCTGCCTGTCCTTGGGCCTGTCCTGCCTGTCCTTGGAGCTATCCTTGTGTCGATGCTTTTGTCTATGCTTGTGTCTATTTGTATCTGTGCTTATCCATGTGGGTCTATGCTTGTGCCTATTCTTGTGTAACTGTGGGTCTATGCTTGTGCCTATCCTTGTGTATATGTGTGTCTAAGCTTGTGCTTGTGCTGTTGTCTGCTTGTGTGGGTAGCTAATGTTGAGGTTTAGTCCAGAGGCAAATCTGCAATGAGTCAAATTCTAATTCACTGTATGAAGAACCCATTCAAGTTTAGATTCCTCCTTATAATGATAAGTTCAGCAGTAGTAGGAGTTTCTGCCATGTTGTCCGGCCACAAAATGCTCTCTGACGTGCTCGCTCTTCTGTGTTATTATTATTTGTCTTACAAGAGTGGTGGGTGCAAGAAAGTGTGTGTGTGTGTGTGAGCTGTTAGGTTGTGTCTGTGCTCTGACCTTGGACAGATTCATCTCTTTTTATAGAGGAAGTCTCCAAGCCTTTCTCACCTTTTTAAGTGAAACGTTCAAAGGACCAT
>JAPMUY010008366.1:35000-42500 GCA_026901105.3 Galaxias olidus | reverse complement strand
CGGGAAGGCTAGTAACGCTCGATCGCTAGGTCTTAGAGACACCGTCACGCGTGTCAGAGTGGAGGGGGGCGGATTGTCTCATGCACACACACACACACACACACACACACACACACACACACACACTCACACACACACACACACACACACACACACACACACACACACACACACACACACACACACACACACACACACACACACACACAGATCAGCTGACTGTGAGTGGCAGGGATTTGATTCAGTGTGTTGAAAAGTGAACAAGTCAATACATATGGTTTTAATAACTTCCTAACGACAACCTTCTGATTACTTAATTTCCCAGAATAGCTGCCGTTGACAGGCGCTGACATGTCAGAAACGGCGTTAGTTATTTATTTATTTACGTGTGTTCATTCCAGAACGTACTTATCACAGCTTTGGTTTCTCTCCCAGACGCTTCCCCTAGGTCTCATAACACTGACTTCCCCAGAGAGACAGATGGTTCTTTAACTGGCCAGAGAGACAGATGGTTCTTTAACTAGCCAGAGAGACAGACGGTTCTTTAACTAGCCAGAGAGACAGACGGTTCTTTAACTGGCCAGAGAGACAGACGGTTCTTTAACTGGCCAGAGAGACAGACGGTTCTTTAACTGGCCAGAGAGACAGACGGTTCTTTAACTGGCCAGAGAGACAGACGGTTCTTTAACTGGCCAGAGAGACAGACGGTTCTTTTACTGATCAGAGAGACAGACGGTTCTTTAACTGGCCAGAGAGACAGACGGTTCTTTAACTGGCCAGAGAGACAGACGGTTCTTTAACTAGCCAGAGAGACAGACGGTTCTTTAACTGGCCAGAGAGACAGACGGTTCTTTAACTGGCCAGAGAGACAGACGGTTCTTTAACTGGCCAGAGAACAGCGCAGGTTCTCTTAGACAAAGCAAAATAGCAGCCAAATATGTGGCCTCTTGTCACAGCAGAGAGAGAGAGAGAGAGAGAGAGAGAGAGAGAGAGAGAGAGAGAGAGAGAGAGAGAGAGAGAGAGAGAGAGAGAGAGAGAGAGAGAGAGAGAGAGAGAGAGAGAGAGAGAGAGAGAGAGAGAGAGAGAGAGAGAGAGAGAGAGAGAGAGAGAGAAAGGTAGAATGAGGGAGAGAAATGGTAGAGAGAGACAGAGAGAGAGACAGAGAGAGAGAGAGAGAGAGAGACAGAGACAGAGACAGAGAGAGACAGAGAGAGAGAGACAGAGAGAGAGAGACAGAGAGAGAGAGACAGCGAGAGAGAGAGAGAGAGAGAGAGAGAGAGAGAGAGAGAGAGAGGGAGAGAAAGGTAGCGACAGAAAGAGGGAGATTAGACTCATCGACATTCTCACCGATACAGAAACGATGTCTCCTCGCGCCGTTCTATTTCCGTGCTCTCGTCTCACAGTGGAGAATGCTGTGTGATCTTACATTATGTAGTATGTATGTCTCTCCAATGGCAGCCCAGCCTTTTCTCACAGCTTTCTCTGTCCAGGTAGCTCGCACCCTGGCTTGTTCAGTGTTCTTCAACGACGAGCGCTAGTTTACATTTGATTGTTAGAAAAAGAAAAAGAAAAAAACAAAGCTTCAAAGCGGTCATCAGGATTGAAGGCTTGACAGACCTTCCCCCATTGTTACTCACAAATAACAGGTTAGACCAGGTATATATGTGCATATAATGGACACTCGGGTACTGTCACATTGTAATGTGTAATTATACTGTAATTATGCTATGAAAGCACTTAAGTACCAATGGCCGTTTTGCGATGGTTGGAGGTACCTATGACAACAGCCCTGCTATGTAGTTTAAGAGCACTTGGCTTTGGTGTTGGGTTGTAGGACCCTATAATTACTCTGCATTATATCATCTGATTGACAACATACATTCCTTGTAATCAAAGTTACATTGTAAATGTGCTGAAATGTACTGTATATGTAGAAAGAGCTTTTCTTCTGGCTGGCTGGCTGGCTGACTGGCTGACTGCCTGGCTGGTTGGCTGACAGGCTGACTGCCTGGCTGGCTGGCGGGCTGGCTGGCTGACTGCCTGTACGTGAATCAGGTCATACCTACATAGAAACCATAGGGGTGTTGTAATGTATTGTATAGAGAGAGCTTGTCTTAGTTTGATGATTCTGAAGAACAGTGCAGTTGGCCCAAGTAATCCAAAAGCAAACCGAAAGCAGTTAGATTACATTACACATTTTAAACGAATAAATACTTCACATTTAGACAAAACGTATATTTTATTTTCTAATATTATTCCCAACATTTAACTTGCTTAACTTTCTTTTCAATTCTAGAATTCATCCATGTCCAAGAGTGTTATGTGTTGTTATGAGTTATGAGTAATGATGAGTGTGATGAGTTTAGTGTGTTATGGTGAGTGTGATGAGTTATGGTGAGTGTGATGTTGTGATGAGTTATGATGAGTGTGATGAGTTATGATGAGTGTGATGAGTTATGATGAGTGTGATGAGTTATGATGAGTGTGGTGAGTGTGATGTTATGATGAGTGTGATGTTATGATGAGTTTTGATAAGTGTGGTGAGTGTGATGTTATGATGAGTTATGACGAGTGTGATGAGTTATGATGAGTGTGATGAGTTTGATGAGTTATGATAAGTGTGATGAATTTGATGAGTTATGAGTGTGATGAGTGTGGTTAGTGTGATGAGTGTGATGAGTTTGATAAGTGTGATGAGTTATGATGAGTGTGATGAATTTGATAAGTTATGATGAGTGTGATGAGTGTGGTGAGTTATGATGAGTGTGATGAGTGTGGTGAGTTATGATGAGTGTGATGCGTTTGGTGTCTTATGGTGAGTGTGATGAGTTGTGATGAGTTTGGTGAGTGTGATGACTTTGGTGAGTGTGATGAGTTCGGTGAGTTGTGATCCAGGTCGGTGGAGCAGGGCCGTGCAGAACACCAGGAGGATTGCAGAGAGGCTGTGTCTTTGTGGTCAATGTTTTGGGTTGGGAGATTTACGGGGGTTTAACTGGAGCTGATGTCAGTGGATATCATGCTTTTAGAGGTTAATCCCCTGCAAGAGGATTTTCCATTGTAGCTTGACATTATCAGCATCAACTACCGTTGTCTCCGATAAAAAACCACAGAGCAATAGCCCTATTCTCCAGTGAGCTGGTCTGGCTGGCTGACTGACTGACTGGCTGTCCGAATGCCTGACTGACTGGGTGACTGGCTGGCTGGTTGGATGCCTGGGAGACTGGCCAGCTGGTTTGGGGGCTGGTTGAATGCCTGAGTGACTGGCTGGCTGCCTGGGTGAGTGGCTGACTTGCTGACTGACTGCCTGGCTGGCTGGCTGGCTCGCTGGCTGGTTGGCTGACTGACTGGCTGGCTGGCTGGCCGTACGTGAGACAGGCCATTCCTATCTAGAAACCATAGGGGTGGTGTTGTTGTTGTTGTTGTTGTGGTTATTGCTTCTGTTTGAGACGAAAAGCAGCAGAAAATAAACGCAGCGTGTTGTGACTAAGCTTCGGTGAATTTGTTACTTACACCTTCGTGACCATGAAGAGATTTCAGCCAAAGACCCTCAGGGGACCCTCACCCGCCCCCTCCCTCCCCCCTCCCCCGTCTTTCAAACCTCTCGTGCGTTATGAAAACGCTCTTTTCCATGACTTAATCCCGTGGCGTGAGCAATCACGTTATTTGTTTTTGGGAATGAGTTGAGTAGAAACAGGAATGGCGCGCTGTGCTAGCCACAGGTGCTGCTGCTGCCGCCGCTCAGCATGAATGGCTGAAAGTGCTGTGTCTTCATGGAGCGTTTTCTTTGTGTATTATCTGGTTAACGACTCACACACACGTTTAGTTTTGAAGTATGTAGTAGGTCTGCAGTGCTTGGATTGTGAGAAATATTGAATGTATTGAATCTCTTTTGTTTCGTTTTTTACCCTTAGGGAGTACCTGCATCACCCTAATGCTTTGGCCCAGTGCATTTGTGTTCGTTTGGAAACAACAGAGAAATCGTCTTCTTTTGTCATTTCCTCAGTTTGAGTGATTCAAAGTATTTGGATTCTCCTCTGGTTGTTTTGGTCAGGTGTCCTACAACGATTAATCCCCCTCCCCCCCCCTCTCCCCCTTGTCCCAGGAAGAGAGAGCGCTTCAATCTGATAAGACTTTAAAGATGACTGGGCTGTCAGCGTCAAGCCTGTCGTATCTCATCAAACCCTTACCACAGCAGATATTCAAATGAACATTTAATAGAAGCTTTCCGGAGGAAAATAAAAAAAATTTTGGAGTGCCTGCCAAGCATGCCTGTAAGGATACACTTTTTCCTGATACTAGAAATGTAGGAATTGCGGGAGAAAAAAATTTGTTGAGGATTTAAGCTGGCCTTCATAGACTTTACAGTCCTTTGTAAATCTAAATTGATGTGATGACGAGTGTTTATTAATAATAATAATAATAATAATAATAATTCATTTTATTTAGTTTTTTGCGCTTTTCTCGAGACTCAAAGCGCTATACACAAATTGGTCGCCAATTAATTACACAAAACGAACAACGAATGGACCGACAGCTATCAAACACAACACTCAGTCTGCCAACCACGGCAGCCAATTGGCGTCAGACTTGCTCACCCAACATATAGCGACAGAAAAAAGTTCCTAAAGTAAAATAGAAAAAGTGTTTGAAGGGGTTAGAGTGGGTCAGGAGGGAGGGGGAACGAGAAGGAGAGGAAGATGGATGGAGTGGAAAGGAAGGAAAGAAACGTCGTGTTTTCTCCTCCTGCTGGGAGGGAGCTGGCCCGTGGAAGCACATAGAGACAGATTGAACACAGAGAGACAGGAGCTCTCTCTCTCTCTCTCTCTATGTCTCTCTCTCTCTCTCTCTCTCTCTCTCTCTCTCTCTCTCTCTCTCTCTCTCTCTCTCTCTCTCTCTCTCTCTCTCTCTCTCTCTCTCTCTCTCTCTCTCTCTCTCTCTCTCTCTCTCTCTCTCTCTCTCTCTCCCCCTCTTTTGCCTGTCTCTCTCTCCCTCTCTCTCCCTCCCTCCTCTCTGCACTGGGGGTGCTGTGACCCCACAGGATGAGTCCTACATATCAAACACCTTTAACCTGTGACCCCACAGGATGAGTCCTACATAGCAAACACCTTTAACCTGTGTCTCCACGGAGGAGGAGTCTCTGGGTGTTCCTCGAAGAGCACGGTGTCCTCCCGCTGTGGCCGTGGGGGTTCTGCACACCGCCATGGGGGTGACGGGAGTGTCAGAGTTCCTCCTGTTCCGCTTGGCGCTCCCACAACTCTCCCTGATCGGGGGGGGGAGTATTCTCCAGGCAGCCCTGCAGCAAGTGAACCACCAGCTCGCTGTTTGTCACTGACCAGAGCTTTACTATAAAGTGATTGTTAATGCTCTCTGAGTTTGTGACATACACGTGTTTTGTTGTATTAGGGTACCCGAGTGTGTGTGTGTGTGTGTGTGTGTGTGTGTGTGTGTGTGTGTGTGTGTGTTTAATTGCTCTGGTGGAAATGCAGCGCTGAGCTCATTACCGAGTTGCACCACAGAGGAGGTTAAATTCAGGCTAAATACCGAATGCTCACCCCCCTCGTCTGTGTGAGGCTGATTGCTCTGTGTGTGTGTGTGTGTGTGTGTGTGTGAGAGAGAGAGAGCGAGAGAGAGAGAGAGAGAGAGAGAGAGAGAGAGAGAGAGAGAGAGAGAGGCTTTTTATTTCCACGGTTTTCTCTCTCAAAGTTTGTCCCTTAATGATGGTGTGTTGCCACGGTTCACTCATCAGGAGCTGTGTCTGGGCGGGCGTACTTAACACACATTGATTTGTCTCCCGGCTGTTC
Source organism: Galaxias olidus (assembly GCA_026901105.3). Taxonomy (NCBI): domain Eukaryota; kingdom Metazoa; phylum Chordata; class Actinopteri; order Galaxiiformes; family Galaxiidae; genus Galaxias; species Galaxias olidus. The sequence goes on along the minus strand of JAPMUY010008366.1, from coordinate 36,699 downwards.
GAAGGAGCAAACCCACTTTGAGTCTGTTTGAGTCTTTATGTGTGTCTATGTGTGTGTGCATGGTTTGTGTGTGTGTATGTGTGTGTATATGTCTCTGTTCATACATAGTTTGTGTGTGTCTATGTGTGTGTGCATGGTTTGTGTGTGTGTGTGTGTGTGTGTCTCTCTCTCTCTGTGTACATGGTTTGTGTGTGTGTATGAGCGCAAGTGTCTCTTTGTGTGGTCTATATGTGTGAGTGCTTGTGTGTATACACACGTGTCTCTTTGTGTGTTTCTGTTAGCATGCAGGTTTGTAGTGTGTGTGTGTGTGTGTGTGTGTGTGTGTGTGTGTGTGTGTGTGTGTGTGTGTGTGTGTGTGTGTGTGTGTGTGTGTGTGTGTGTGTGTGTGTGTGTGTGTGTAAAGCTCCGTGGCATATGCGAGGAAGCGACGGTCAGAGTTGTGAACCCATTGAACCATGTGTGTGTGGGGAGGGAGACGGGTTAGTGTGTGTCTGTGTAGGACAGCGCGTCTCTCTCTCTGGAGCACGGTCTCCTGCCAGCGTTCAGGAGGTGTTGCTATGTCCGTGTTCAGGGTGCTGCCTCTGGAGCACGGTCTCCTGCCAGCGTTCAGGAGGTGTTGCTATGTCCGTGTTCAGAGCAGATGACACGACTGGCTAACCCTCTGTCCTGGCTCAGTCCTCCATCCGACGACGGGCACAAGTCGTTTCGCTAACCTCTTCCTCCATTCAGCTCCATTGCCTCCTCCTCCTCTTCCTCCTCCTCCTCCTCCTCCTCCTCCTCTCCCTCTCTCGCTCAAAATCTGTTTCTCCATCCGAGTTGCACTGATCCTGAGATTCCTGCCAAAAACCTCGTCCCTCTTCAACGGGTGTGTTCTTTCGTGTGTTTCCAGGGGTCCCGTTGCCGTGCCAACGCGGTGTCATTTAGTGGGCACTGGAGCAGAGGCCCTCTCAGTGTCACAGACCTGCACGAGGGGGGAGTATACCTAAATAACTGCAAGATAGGTTTGTCCAGTGGTGTCGCCAGGGTCATTCAGTTTGAAGTGATTCAGAATGTATTAAACCCCAAAAAAAAATGTATAGTATATACAGGTATATGTGTTGAACACTTTTGCATGTGTATGCTTTTGTGTGTGTGTGTGTGTGTGTGTGTGTGTGTGTGTGTGTGTGTGTGTGTGTGTGTGTGTGTGTGTGTGTGTGTGTGTGTGTGTGTGTGTGTGTTAGGGAAGGGTTAGGGAAGACATGGCAGTGTTGCTTTCTGTGTGTGGGTTTGCGTTCATTCGTCAGCGCTGAGTCACTGAACACGGAGACATTAAGTTACCCCTAGCAACGTAACGTTAGACGCTGTATTCTTACAAGCAAAGTCAGTGCACACTATGGCGTTTTCACAGGGACAAACGTAGACAATATGAAACAATGTGATTATAAAGGCTAAGAACTGACGTTGGCATTCCTAGCTGCGCAGTCCTTTGTATATGTTAACCATCGCATTCGGAAATCCCCCTTAGCGATCGTTTAATGACGTGTAATAGTACGGGTATTTTTACAACGTTGGTCTGGGCTCATCCCTGGATGTCTTCAAGTGCTCACAACCAAGAGACATGATGCGATGGCTTGGCAGAGCTAGTTCAGAGTTCAGAGTTCAGAGTTCAGGCAGGCAACTCAGACACAGCATTTATCCACGTCACATCACTCAACCAGTC
>JAPMUY010008366.1:20000-22500 GCA_026901105.3 Galaxias olidus | reverse complement strand
CCTCCATGGTGAGCAGCTAGAGTGCCAGCTGTGGAGCCCCGAGCTAGCCTTTTATCTACAGAAGGCCGGCGGCGGTGCTGTGGGCCCTGCTGTTCTGGCTGGCACCACCCCCATGACTGCTGCTACCTCTGCTGTCCTGGCTGAATGGCTAACACCACCACCACCATGTCTGCTGCTACCTCTGCTGCCCTGGGTGTATGGCTAACACCACCACCACCATCCCCGTAGATGCTGCTACCTCTGCTGTCCTGGCTGTATGGCTAACACCACCACCACCATCCCCGTAGATGCTGCTACCTCTGCTGTCCTGGCTGTATGGCTAACACCACCACCACCATCCCCATAGATGCTGCTACCTCCCCATGCTGTCCTGGCTGTATGGCTAACACCACCACCACCATCCCCGTAGATGCTGCTACCTCTGCTGTCCTGGCTGTATGGCTAACACCACCACCACCATCCCCATAGATGCTGCTACCTCTGCTGTCCTGGCTGTATGGCTAACACCACCACCACCATCCCCATAGATGCTGCTTCCTCTGCTGTCCTGGCTGTATGGCTAACACCACCACCACCATCCCCGTAGATGCTGCTACCTCTGCTGTCCTGGCTGTATGGCTAACACCACCACCACCATCCCCATAGATGCTGCTACCTCTGCTGTCCTGGCTGTGTGGCACCACCATAACACCACCACCACCATCCCCGTAGATGCTGCTACCTCTGCTGTCCTGGCTGTATGGCTAACACCACCACCACCATCCCCATAGATGCTGCTACCTCTGCTGTCCTGGCTGTGTGGCTAACACCACCACCACCATCCCCGTAGATGCTGCTACCTCTGCTGTCCTGGCTGTATGGCTAACACCACCACCACCATCCCCATAGATGCTGCTACCTCTGCTGTCCTGGCTGTGTGGCTAACACCACCACCACCATCCCCGTAGATGCTGCTACCTCTGCTGTCCTGGCTGTATGGCTAACACCACCACCACCATCCCCATAGATGCTGCTACCTCTGCTGTCCTGGCTGTCCACTACTCGCACCCTCATCTCCCCCATCACCGCCACCAACATGGCTGCTGTTACCTCCCCCATCCTCAGCCCCTATCCATGTCACACCCAGGGCACAGAGACCGTTGCCTGGTGTTGTAACGTGCCTGTTATATTCAGGGGGGTGGTCGGCTGAACGCAGCCCACATCTGTCCACCAGGCTCCCTGAATTTTTCTATCTGCTGCGTGGGAAAGTAAGTTTATCTGTCTACAGAGCCCAGAACTGGGCCAAGGCAACATTCCATGTGTGATGTAGTAAAAAAAGCATATTCAACCACACACGCACACACACACACACACACACACACAAACCATGAGATGTTAATGCAATCTATTGTAGAACGAGCTTTTTGAACCAAGGCATTAATCACTATAAGTTCAACGACCCTTTAGCTGAATATAGCTTCCAAGAGGTTACTGTTCTAACCTCTAGGCTGGATATAGTATTCCAATCTTTAAGCTGCATTCTTCTAAACTTCACTACACCTGTTGCAGCCTGGAAAAAGCAAGGCTTGCATTCTATGGATGTACAGTAGATATAAGACAGCAGACTTTAGGTTTAGATATCATTCTCTTTCGGGCAGCGTCTTACACGTTGTGTGAGTGTGATCCTTTTGCAAACGAACTTTGTCCTTTGCAGAAGTACTATCTTGGTAAAATACTTGTATCAAACTTTATTATCTGGTTAACTTGTGTTTACAAGTTTGTTGTACAACAATATACTATTTGATCTCAACCATTTCTGTGTCTGTGTCTTATTGTGTTCTATTTTACTCATGTTCGTGAGTGTGTAAAGATTGGATCCACGACAGAGACAGTAGCATATTATCTCCTTTCATGTGCACAGCTCTACCATCAAAATCAAAGGGCCAAAAGAAAATCTTGCATATCGGTATATTGTGTGAATGTGTGTGTGTGTGTGTGTGTGTGTGTGTGTGGGAAAGAGCGAGTGTGCTATTCTCCCCCTGTCCTAGATATTGTATATCTCTCTCTCTCTCTCTCTCTCTTTCTCTCTCTCTCTCTCTCTCTCTCTTTCCTTCTCTTTTCTGTCCTCTATTCTGTTCTTCGTTTTACCTTTCATTTCCATTGTCGGTCATTGGTGTTTATATAGCTGTCCTTGTGTTTTCAGTTACAAGGATTGTAATTGGTCGCTTTGTATTTGGAACACTAAAGGAAACCCCAATATGGAGCCGCCATCACTGGTCATCTCATCACCTTGACAACGTACTCTAGGTGCACTTTTCTGAGGAAATTGAAAAGCCCTGTAAAAGATGATAATATTCGGCGGTGCTCTTATTAAAATCTGACACGTGGACGTGGTGAGAAGGGCAATGAGTGGCGCCTCTAAATCTGGACACCCAGTGCCAACTCTCTCCACCTCAGCGGGGGGGGGGGGGGGGGGGGGTTGGACAACGCATGCGCTTTCTTTTCTCGTGCTTTGTGATAA
>JAPMUY010008366.1:10000-15000 GCA_026901105.3 Galaxias olidus | reverse complement strand
TATGCTGGAGTCTTTATAATCCAGGTATTGGAAGTCAGTACTGCGTTGGTCTGTTACTGGAGTCTTTATAATCCAGGTATTGGAAGTCAGTACTGGGTTGGTCTGTGACTGGAGTCTTTATAATGCAGGTACTGAAGTCAGTACTGCGTTGGTCTGTTACTGGAGTCTTTATAATGCAGGTACTGAAGTCAGTACTGCGTTGGTCTGTTACTGGAGTCTTTATAATGCAGGCACTGAAGTCAGTACTGAGAACAAGTATATCATCACAGTCTGTTACTGGAGCCTTTATAATCCAGGTATTGGAAGTCAGTACTTCGTTGGTCTGTTACTGGAGTCTTTGTAATCCAGGTATTGGAAGTCAGTACTGCGTTGGTCTGTTACTGGAGCCTTTATAATCCAGGTATTGGAAGTCAGTACTTCGTTGGTCTGTTACTGGAGTCTTTGTAATCCAGGTATTGGAAGTCAGTACTGCGTTGGTCTGTTACTGGAGTCTTTACAATGCATGTACTGAAGTCAGTACTGCGTTGGTCTGTTACTGGAGTCTTTAGAGTTCAGGTACTGAAGTCAGTACTGCGTTGGTCTGTTACTGGAGTCTTTATAATGCAGGTACTGAACTCAGTACTGCATTGGTCTGTTTCTGGAGTCTTTATAATCCAGGTATTGGAAGTCTGTACTGGGTTGGTCTGTGACTGGAGTCTTTATAATGCAGGTACTGAAGTCAGTACTGCGTTGGTCTGTTACTGGAGTCTTTACAATGCATGTACTGAAGTCAGTACTGCGTTGGTCTGTTACTGGAGTCTTTAGAGTTCAGGTACTGAAGTCAGTACTGCGTTGGTCTGTTACTGGAGTCTTTACAATGCATGTACTGAAGTCAGTACTGCGTTGGTCTGTTACTGGAGTCTTTAGAGTTCAGGTACTGAAGTCAGTACTGCGTTGGTCTGTTACTGGAGTCTTTATAATGCAGGTACTGAACTCAGTACTGCATTGGTCTGTTTCTGGAGCCTTTAATCCAGGTATTGGAAGTCAGTACTGCGTTGGTCTGTTACTGGAGTCTTTAGAGGCTAAAGACACTGAGTTAAAGCTAAAAGAAGCAGAACCCCATGGAGACACCAATAATCCGTGTAAACTGGAAGATTTAGCTTCCACAACAATTGTGACTTCAGAGGTGTCAGGGTCCAATACCTCCCTCCGTAAAAGCAGGTGGGGGGGAGTGACATGTCTCCTGTGCCCCTGCCCACCACGCCTCTCGTGCAGTTTCTCGTGGATGATGGCGAGTGGGATGTGGTTTTCGATACGTCTCAAGATTGGTCGATACGGTACCCCCCCCCCCCCCGCCCCCGCCCCCGCCCCCAGCTGTGGAAAGTGGAGATTACTTTGGCGCCCTATTTACACCACAGTTGAAGCGACGACGCCATCTATAGCGGACCCCCCCCCCCCCCCCCCACACACACACACACACACCCTGCCTCTATTCTCCAGATAATTGAAGCTCTGTGTGGATGGCTGTGCTATTTATACTGCCCTGCCACGCACAGTAGTACACACTCCTTTCCAGGCCAGTGTATTCTTCTAGGCGCCCACACATCGTATTGTCATATATTGTGTGGACTAGCCAGTGGGGTGTGTAAGTGCCGTAGCCAGTCTCTCTTCGTTTTCTTTATTTTGCGGGCGTCTTATAACAGAAAAATGGCCTTTTTGGTGAAAGGCTTATCATGCGAGATCCTCTGTGAATAATAGTGGGCGCTCCACACACAGAGAGATTGCTTTTGGCGGTTTGATGTGCAAACTGTCGGAGACATCAGCAGGGGGTGGGGGGGGGGGGGGGGGGGGCTTAACCCTAGCCATTCCTTACAAGAGGATCTCACAAATCCCGTGTTAAACAGCGCGTCACCACTCCCGCCCTCAAATATCCATCACGTATCTTTTCAGTGCTATAGAGATTTGTCCGTTCCCAACCCCCCCCCCCACCCCCCACCCCCCGTGTGAAAATAAAATCCATTTTTGATTAACCGGCTATTAGTAACGATTTTCTGAACAACTGGGGACAGAATCATTGTGGTGTGGGAACATGGAGAAGACCAATGGCAGACTGAGACTGGCGCTGTGAGGAACGCGCTCTGTGTCCGTGTGTTTGAGTGTGTGTTTACTGTTCAAATTTGCATGTGTGCGTATTTACATGTTGTTTTAAGGCTAGTGTGTCTGTGGAGGCATGTTCAGTAAATACGTAAGCCTGTGTGTGTGTGTGTGTGCGTGCGTGCGTGCGTGCGTGCGTGCGTGCGTGCGTGTGTGCGCGCGTGTGTGTTCAGGTCCATTTTCTTCCCTGCCTCGACCCCAGTCTTTAAAGCAGCCATGCCAGTAACATCCAGATGCTCAATGCTTTCTCTCATGCAGAATGGACCAACGCGTCACACAGATCCATTCCATTCGGCTGCTACTTCTTCTAATCACCCGTCCTGACTTGGCCAAGGAAAGGAAACGCGTTGCCTGTTTGATGTCTCTCCTGAATGCTTTGATCACTGTAGCGGAAACCTTCATCTTTGGTTTTGTAAGGTCACGCAAGGGGTTAGCTGTTCCTTCAGCTTGACCATCAGGCTGGATTTACTTTTCTCTGCCTCTGGGTACAAGGACTATTTTAAGGATACTGCCCTTTGATCCATCTCCGTGGTGTTAAAAATACAAATATCACATTTAGAACACATTTCTGTCCCGCAGGTAAAGCTCTCTTCTTTCCTCTCACTCTCTGCACTCTTTCTTTTTCTCTCACATTCTCGCTTTCTTTTTCTCTCACATTCTCTCCTCTCTCTCTCTCTCTCTCACATTCTGTCATTCTGTATTCTGTATTGCTATTGCTCTCTCTCTGTTCTCATTTTTTCTTTCTCATTATCTCACTCTCTGTGTACTGCTCTCTTCCTGTTTCTCCCTCCGTGATGTGCTCTCTCTCTCTCTCTCTCTCTCTCATTCTCTTTTTGTGTGTAATGCTCTCTATCTTTTTTTCTCTTATTCTCTCTCTCTCTCTCTCTCTCTCTCTCTCTCTCTCTCTCATTCTCTTTTTATGTGTAATGCTCTCTATCTTTTTTTTTCTCTTATTCTCTCTCTCTCTCTCTCTGTGGAGTGCTCTCTCTCTCTCTCTCTCTCTCTCTCTCTCTCTCTCTCTTTGTGCGTAATGCTCTCTCTCCCCTCACTCTCACCCTTTGTTTATCTTTGCCCTTTCTCACACACGGAGAGAGAGAGAGAGAGAGAGGGAGCGAGAGAGAGACTAGCACACAGAGGAACTCATACGCCAGTGTGTGCTCGTGTAGTCTGTGGGATGTCGAGTGCCTCGACGCCAGAGCCACGCACCAACGGAGAACAGCTGAATTAGATTACTTAGGATCACTGTCGCATGAACAGCCTCCAGATAGCTCCCTCGTCCTCCGCTTCTCTACTCTCCTCCCGCCGACTGGGGAGAGAGAACGAAGGAGAGAGGGATAGAAGAAGAGAGGAAGAGGGAGGGAGTGCTTTCGATTTCAATGTGGAAGAGATGAGGAACTTAAGTTAAAGACAGACCCTTTCCTCTCTCCTCTCCTCTCCTCTCCTCTCCCCTCCAATCCTCTCCCCTCCTCTCTTCTCTTCTCCTCTCCGCTCCTCTCCTCTCCTCTCCTCTCCTCTCCAATCCTCTCCCCTCCTCTCCTCTCCTCTCCTCTCCTCTCCAATCCTCTCCCCTCTCCTCTCCTCTCCTCTCCTCTCCTCTCCTCTCCCCTCCTCTCCCCTCCTCTCCTCTCCTCTCTTCTGATCTAGAAGGATGAACATGCTCAGTGAATCCTGTAAGGTAGAGCAGTACTTTTTCCCTGGCCTTGGTCTGAAAGGCTGTACACTGAACTGAGGCAAACAAGAATGGACAAACAAACCAGAATACTCACATTGTTACTGTGCGCACACACACACACGCACACACACACACACACACACACACAAACACACACACACACATAGACAGAGACCCACTGATTTACACACACACACACACACACACACACACACACACACAGACACACAGACACACACGCACGTGCGCGAACACACAGCGGGCGCACGCAGACACACACACACACACACACACAATGTGACTATATTGATAGCACTGATTTAAACACACACAGAGTGCAGAGGAAAGACACGCGTTTGCCCAGTGTGCGTTTTGATCCAATGCACACACACACACACACACACACACACACACACACACACACACACACACACAGCTTGACTGTGCAAAGCACTGATCCATACACAATAGAGTGGGGTGAATCTATCTGCCCATGAGAGAAACCTGTGGCAGGGAGGAAGCATCCTTCTTCTACAGAAGCACAAGGCAGTGTGTGCACGCCCAGACAGGCGACACGCAGTGTACACACACATACACAGTCTCCCTCACGTACTAACACGCTTTCAGACATAAGTGCCTACATACGTGGTGTCATCAGTAATATCAAAGGCAACAGCAGAACAGAGAAGAAGAGGAGGAAGAGGAGGGTGATATAAGAAAGAAAGAGATCAGACAGAATTAGAAACGGAACAGGAGAGACGCATGGAATGATAGAGAGACAGAGGCGAAGAGATACAGAGAGAGAGGGAGAATGAGAGACGGAGAGGAGAGAAAGAGAGAGGAGAGAGAGAGAGAGAGAACGAGAAAGGAAGAGAAGAGAGATAGAGAGGAAGCGAGAGACGGAGAGGAGAGGAAGAGAGCGGGGAAGAACGGCGAAGAAGAAAGAGAAGAGAGCCAGAGAGAGAGAAAGGTAAAGAGAGAAAGAGAGAGAGAGAGAGGTATCGTGTGTTTAATCAAGCAGAGAGCCTAGATATGAGAGAGAGAGCGTGCTCAGAGCCAGGGGTTTACACTACAACTCTACACGCTGGCTCACCGCAAGTCTTTCATCTGTAATTAGCGCTAATTAGCCTAATACGCTGGATTCTCGTCAGCCGCGACACGGAAGCTAATTGCGTCTAGACGCAGAGGACTAGCC
>JAPMUY010008366.1:0-7500 GCA_026901105.3 Galaxias olidus | reverse complement strand
GGCTTGGTGATGAAGAGCGAGGAGGGTGACGGGGCTATGTATCATATCAGGAGTCATCTGTCTTTTTGCCTATATAGTCCCCAATTCTGCTGTCAGGCACCATGCTGGGTGCTTGGACCGACACACACACACACACACAGAAACACACACACACACAGAAACACACACACACACACAGTTAGATTGGGGAATATAAATGGAAAAAATTTAAATACAACGAGTTTGCATTCATGTGTGCTGCGACGTTCCCCCCAAAAAAAGAAAATGCCTCATCATCGTCACTCCTCTGGCCTTTCCTCCAGTCACGTCCTTCCCTCAGGGCCTCGGCGAATCACATCGTCTATCACCAGCCCTCCCTGGAAGGCTTCATTTTTAAGCCTCTTCGGTTTCATTTTTATTTTGGTATTTTTTTCTTTCTCACTGCCTAGATGCACGGCCTCTCAGCTTGGCAGCTGAAATGAGTGCAGGGATTTATCAAACGCTATGTAGGCAAACGGTACAACATTTTATCTGTTCATGAGAAAATGTGGAAGAAATGTGCACATAAAAGTAAAATGCCCCTATTCGCGCCGCAAGACCAACGTGCACAGATAACACAGTGCTTCTTTACACATTTCTGTTCCCCGTAGGTGAGGAATCTAACCAACGTATAGGTCAGCGCATTTCAGTTCAACGCGTCTTTTGTAAAACGTACTACTTTCTTCATCTTGTGAAACGTTTCAGAGTTTGGTCTGAAAAGCTCAAGGCTAACCAATGCTAACGTACACTTGAAAATGAATGGGCTACCTATAAGGATTGTTGCAACACCTTGCAATACCCATTCACAAGTGTTTGTTTTGCTACGATTGAGCTCCCTATATATATTGTCACAAGAGAAAATAAGATAAGTGTTTATGGGTTCGACATGGTCCGAGAGAAGGTAAGCCAAAGCTTTATGTTCTGTATGTAGAGAAATGTGTCAAATCTCTTGTCCGTATGAAATATATGAAGTGAAAGAGGAGAAAAAGACCCTCGGAACGTATAGCATAATGGAATGGCTCTAGCAGAAGTTGCCATGATAAAGCAACCTTACACAGCCTTTATCACACTGCCATCACGATCTCTCTGCATAGGCATGACTCAGCACACTGCCATCACAATCTCTCTGCATAGGCATGACTCACCACACTGCCATCACAACCTCTCTGCATAGGCATGACTCAGCACACTGCCATCACAATCTCTCTGCATAGGCATGACTCAGCACACTGCCATCACAATCTCTCTGCATAGGCATGACTCAGCACACTGCCATCACGATCTCTCTGCACAAGCATGACACAGCAAACTGTGATCCCGGTCTCTCTGCATAAGCAGGACTCAGCACACTGCGATCCCGGTCTCTCTGCATAAGCATGACTCAGCACACTGCCATCAAAATCTCTCTACATAGGCATGACTCAGCACACTACCATCACAATCGCTCTGCATAAGCATGACTCAGCACACTGTGATCCCGATCGCTCTGCATAGGCATGACTCAGCACACTGCAATCCCGGTCTCTCTGCATAAGCATGACTCAGCACACTGCGATCCCGATCTCTCTGCATAAGCATGACTCCGCACACTGCGATCCCGATCTCTCGGCATAAGCATGACTCAGCACACTGCGATCCCGATCACTCTGCATAAGCATGACTCAGCACACTACCATCACAATCTCTCTTCATAAGCATGACTCTGCCAAAATGCAAAGAGTCCAAGCAGGTAAACAATATCCCCGTCAGGTTTATCCATTAGGAACAAACGGCGGCGCGGTATGAGCAGATTAGGTTCTGTAGCCTGGAGGCTGGTGATGAAGAGCCAGGGCTAATGGAGCCGTCTGTAAAGGTTCCACATGTGTGTTCTGGTCCGCGTTACGGTGGAGTGACATATGACTGTACACGCCATGGCGATGACATTTACATGTACACACGTTGGTTCATGTTTGTTATGAAGATAAAGGGCTTTCTGTGGCAGCATAACATAAGTGATTTGAAGGGCTTGGTAATGATATTCAGCTGCATTTGAATGATGTTATTTGAAAATGATTGGGTTATACAGTATAACATTAATCATATACAGTACATTTGTATATATTTGTGTATATTTATATTTGTAAATAAACTCACATATACTCATAGGGAACATTTTTGGCCTGAATATTTTGACTGTATAAGAAATTAGTCAGGTCTAGAAGGGGTGAATAGACAACCCCTCCGTTGTTCTGAGAGTTGTTTCTTGGCTTTTCAATTAACTTTGATCAGAGCTCGTCCAAACTGTGGCGATACGATTCATACTTTACCACGAACATTCATTACACATAACTGGATGATCGTATCATATGTTCTTCCACTGTTTTGGGCCTGCGTCCTATTTATATGAAGCGCTTAGTGAGACTCCGAGTGATCATTCCGCTCCCAGTCAGTCGTATTCAGTGAGACTGCAGGCTACAAGGAAAATGTGTTGGCACTTATCTATGAGAAGGAACAAAGAAGAAGAAGAAGAAGAAGAAGAAGAAGAAGAAGAGGAAGAAGATGAAGATGAAGAAGAAGAAGAAGAAGATGAAGAAAAGACGAGTGCAAGCTAAAGTTTTGCTTTTCGAGAGCGTTGATGCACCTTTTCTTTTTCCCGATGGCGTGTGTTCTTTTTGGTGCCACTCATGAAGAGAAGTCAGACTTTGTGTGTTGAAACCTCTACATAATTGAAAGGCTAAGAGAGAAGGAAGACTTCAGGAGCTTTTCAAAGCACCCAACTTCTCTCTCTCTCTCTCTCTCTCTCTCTGCCTCTCCGTCTCTCCTTCCATTTTTTCTCTCAATCTCTCTCCCTCTCTCTCTTTCTCTCTCTCTCTCTCTCTGCCTCTCTGTCTCTCCTTCCATTTTTTCTCTCAATCTCTCTCCCTCTCTCTCTCTCTCTCTCTCTTTCTCTCTCTTTCTCTCTCTCTCTCTCTCTCTCTCTCGCTCTGTCTCTGCCTCTCCATCTCACCTTCCATTTTTCCTCTCAATCTCTCTCCCTCTTTCTCTCTCCGTCTCCATTTCCTCTCTCTCTCTCTCTGTGCATGGCATTGGAAGCAAAGCCACGATTAGAGTACTCTCAAACACATCATCCCAAATTGAATGCACCCCACTGCTAAGGCATCCATTTTACGCGTGACTCCTCCGCCGCACTTAGCTTGGCTGTAAGATGGCAGTTGACGACGGAATCTTTGACGAGAAGCCCGTTTGAAAGATTCTTTTCAGAAAGCGTATTTTCTGCATCCTGCCGCAAGCTCAAATCACCGTTACGTGTTGTTATGGCAAAGTACTGTAGTACAGAATTACGGCTACAGAACGTTTCTGATAACAACTGACGATTGCTATGCTTTACCACCGTTTTCTTCTTTATGAATTGATGAAAGCATCAGTCAGAACAAGCATCCCAGTGAATCCAATCTGTAGAGGGTCCACAAATTAAACACCCCGTTTAGAAAACTTGCCCATTTATTATACAAACGCTCAGTCCACAGCAAACGGAACAAATGCCAATCGTTTTTTTTATCGCATACACACTCTAATATACTTTGCTGTAACAAAACTATTTCGGTGATGGAGGCCCCGGGCCACCCAGTCAGTGTGGAGGAAACCCGTATGCTATAAGTAACGCTAATCCCACCATTACCTTAGTCATTTGTTCCACCTGTGGTGCTCATCGCTCAGTGATAAAGATGAGTAGTCCTCCAATACAACATGGACGCACAGGACCAACTCTCGGAGTCTAACCAGAGCGGAGCAGGTTGAAGGTCATTCACAGAGAATTGAGACGGTGTGACTTACACATGCGACAGTCTTCATGGCTTCAGGTCTTTGGAACATTGTGTCTATGAGAGGAGGGAGGATCAAGAGAGCTCTCTGTTCCCTCTGTTATCTTCAACGTTCACCTCTGCCCTTCTTGATTTTCTCTCTGGTTGTCTTTAGAACTCGAGGTAGTTGTGTTGTGTGTGTGTGTGTGTGTGTGTGTGTGTGTGTGTGTGTGTGTGTGTGTGTGTCTGTGTATCCATTTGTGTGTGATCAACGTTAAATATCTGTGCACTGGGGAGTGTGCGTGTGTTTTCGTGTGATCTATAATGTCTTTGTATCTCTGTGTGTTTACGTGTGATCTATAATGTCTTTGTATCTCTGTGTGTTGTTTGGTTCTTCAACACTTACGGATGTGAATGTATTTTATTCACACACTCAGTCGGCGTAGCTTCCGGAGTGTGTGTGTGTGTGTGTGTGTGTGTGTGTGTGTGTGTTTCAGCGTGATCTTGCATGTCGCTGTGTGATTGTTCGTGATTGTTCTTTTATTCACACACACACGCACACACACCGCGTCGGTTTCAGCATTCCGAGGGTTCATGTTGGGGTCACGAGTTAAGGGTCGGCAGGGAGTTGACCTCCGGTGCCCACAGAGATAGAGGTCCTCCAGCCTGTAGACAGCTGAGCCCAGCCACTGTATTAACCTCGTCTGGAGCCCGGCACACTGCCAACGTTATGGATCCACAGCCACAGCCTGAGGGGCTGACCCGGTCTAAACGGAGGTCACCTCTCTGAACGGGAGAGAGAGAGAGAGAGAGAGAGAGAGAGAGAGAGAGAGAGAGAGAGAGAGAGAGAGAGAGAGAGAGAGAGAGAGAGAGAGAGAGAGAGATGGTCGGTAGAGGCACTGGTATCGATCGGCCCGGCGATGCAGGAGGGAGGGATGGAGGGAGGGATGGAGAGACATGGAGAGTGGATATATCAGGTTGTAACGGAGCTGGAAGGCTGGAGGAGATCTGGGAGAGCTGCTGTAGAAATAGACTGAGCAGAAGAAACATCTTACGGGGAATATGAAATATGTGAGCAGGATGGAGTTCTTTAGTGGTGGGTTTTTAAGATGGTAAATATGATTGTTTTTAAACAAAACCGAAAATGAACTGTAGTTTGTTTTAAATATACGTACCTAAGCATTTTATTATTAATATTAATAATAATAATAATAATAATAATAATAATAATAAAAGGTTTTGTTTGTAGGAAATTAGCCTACTTAGCAAGTCCTGTTAGGTCTTTTGAATAGACAGGTAACATGCATGTGTGTGTCCCCGGTGTCCTCATCCTAATCCCAGTTTTCTTATACCCCACTTATCCATTTGGGCCTGGACAGACCAGACAGCCTCATCCCAAATCATGCTTCATTCCTCCCACTTCGGACTACCTAGCCGCACTTTCCCATTCTTTTCTGGACTGTCCCCCCCAGGGCCGGTACGGGCGGTTTCGGGTCCGGGTGTCTCCCCCGCCGTGTTAAAACACTGTTGCTGTGTGTGTCCCCGCGTGGTTCCTGACCTTGGTTTTCCCTGAGGGGAAGCTGGCACCCACCTGTCGTTTTGTATTCAGCCGAGGGATGGGCCGCTCCGTGCGGCTGCTGCTCCGCGCGGCTGCTGCTCCGCGCTGACCCATTGATCTAGATATATTGCAGGTGTGATATTCATGAGCCTGGCGGCAGGAGGGATTTGTCCCCATAAAGTGAAAATATAGTGGCTGCTACACCGGGGGCCATGTTTTATTCAGGAGTCTCTCCCTCCTGGCCCAGCGTGAGACGCCTGAGCTCCGGAGGGTGGAATCCGCTCGTCCTCGCTTACACACACACACACAGACACGCACACTAACACACACACAGACACGCACACGCACACACACTAACACACACACACTAACACACACTCAGACACGCACAGACGCACACACTAACACACACACACTCAGACGCACACACACTCAGACGCGCACACACACTAACACACACACACACAGACAGGCACACAGACGCACACACGCACACACACATACTGTCATCCTTAGATTTGAATCCTCCCTCAGAAACTTGAGTTCTAAAACAGCAGGCAGTAATACAGACTGTTCCGCTTCAGTTCACTCACAGGCACTCATATATATACGTATATACAGTATGTACTTCTTTGTGAGTGAGCGAGCAACTGACTGATTGACTGGCTGACTGACTACACAACTTCAATCTAAATATATAACGCTGCAATGCACGGTACCTAACTAGTGGCCCCAAACAGATTCATGGTGATTTCCCGGAAAGCGGAGTCCAATCCATCCATTACGTAGAGAGGAAAATTGGCCAGTCAGCAGCATCACTGAGACACCCGGGGTTGCTGGAAAGAAAGGTTCACTCATAAATCATGTGTACTCATTAATGATGCACAGCTTCAGAGAGAACTCCGATGTGACCAAAACATCAATAGACCATCAACGCCATCCATGAGCTGGCATGCACCCATGCACCAGCAATCACACACACACACACACGCACGCACGCACGCACGCACGCACGCACACACACACGGCCTAAAGTGAGCATGTTTTATTACAAGGTTGCACAACATGCAACAGTAAGCGGCTAATTGTCAAATCTATATTCCGAGTCATTGGGTTGGGATGATGGATAAGCTGGTCCAGCTAACAATGTTCTCTGGCTGTATCGATCGCTCGGCGGTGGAACGCAAGAGAGAGGGAGCAAGGGGGGGGGGGGGAGGGAGCGAGAGACGGCGGAGGGGGAGGGAGAGAGAGAGGGAGCGAGGGAGAAAGAGAGAGAGGGAGCGAGAGACGGCGGAGGGGGAGGGAGAGAGAGAGGGAGCAAGGGGGGAGAAAGAGAGAGAGGGAGAGAGAGACGGCGGAGAGGGAGGGAGAGAGAGAGGGAGCGAGGGAGAGAGAGAGAGAGCGAGAGACGGCAGAGGGGGAGGGAGAGAGAGAGGGAGCGAGGGAGAGACAGAGAGAGAGGGAGCGAGAGACGGCGGAGGGGGAGGGAGAGAGAGAGGGAGCGAGGGAAAGACAGAGAGAGAGCGAGAGAGAGAGAGAGAGAGAGAGAGAGAGACATCCCACTCACACTTCTCAACATTCTAGCCACCTGCATTTTCCATGACTGCACAGTCCAATCATCCAGCATTATATCAGACGTTCGATAAGGATGCCGTTTGTTATGAGGCCAACCAGTGATATTTTGAAGGTTTAATTAACAAGGTTTAATTAACCCGCATGAAAAACAAAGCAGCTCGTTACCAAACAAAGCACTTAGCGTCCTTCCCTTGCCCACGCCTCTTCCGTCGCTTGACCCGTTGGGCAAAACAAACGAAGAAAGAGACAACAACTAAGAGAGAGATCCAACAAGAGCACGTTGCTGGGTTTTGTTGTTGTTTTCCAAGCAGAGGGGATCGCTAATGATCTCCTGGTTTTCTCCTGACTTCTTAGTGGACTTCCTCCTTTTGAAAGTTCTTCCTCACTGTGGAATAACTCCTCCTCCTCACTCTCTGCCCTGTCATGGTCACTTTATAATGAGGGTGAGAAATACCTCAGAAGCCAGCCAGTGCATGAAGAGGGAGAGAGAGGGGGGGGGAAAGAGATAGAGAGAGAGAGAGAGAGAGAGAGAGAGAGAGAGAGAGAGAGAGGAAGAATGAGAAAAAAATA
>JAPMUY010008363.1:55000-65970 GCA_026901105.3 Galaxias olidus | reverse complement strand
CACCTCTTTCACTAAGGTGACGGCTAGTGGGGATCTGAAAAAAATAAAACTACAGATGATGCAACTGTATAGCACTGCCAGATCTGCAAATCAACTACCTGGGGAACACCCCTCATTATACTATACTTATTATATACAATACTTATTCATCTGGTTTGGAACTTAACATCAGAGTGGAAATGTTTCTTTTGTTTAGTCTATGTCATACATTGTTTTTTCCTGTGCCTCAAACCCTAATTCTAAATAGCATGAATAATTAGTTGGCAACAGATTCTTCCCTTTTGTATGTTGGCAATTGATTAGAAGAAAACAACAAATATTGCCTCTGCATGTTTTTCAAATTAACCCAGTCAGTTCAGTAAACATACACATTTAGGGAGCTTTACGTTATCCCATGTTTGATTCGTTTGTGAACCTGATACAGAACATATTTTTTAGGCAGCATTATTTATGATGTCTTGTTACATATACTGCACTTACCCGCGTTGTCAGCACGTGTTTATTTAAATATATTGCTTCAATTGATTTTGTTGTCTTTAGACTAAAGTTAATCTGCGAGGCAACTGTATTCTGGAATTCTACGACTGTAATAATCTGTGTTCTTTGAGACAGGGTGAACATTGAGCAGCTACCTCTTGATTGTACCTAATTACTTTAGTTGAGCCTGACAAACTGCAATTGAAATCCAACATATTTAAAACTGTACACTAGACAAACAGCCAGGAGCAGTATATGTATTAGGGTCACACAAGTCTTTTTTAGATTATTAATACTTCCAAATTAAAGTCACAATTACTTGAACAATCTCAACATTTTGTTACACGAAAAAAACGTATAATGTATCTGAGTCTAAAGTGCTATTTCATCAAGAAAGTAGAAATATTATTTTGTGAATAATGTTCATATGCATGGCTGCATGCCACCAGTCATTTTCCACTATCTGACTAAAAAGATGGAAATGATGTGGCTGTTGAAACCTGTTCTGAAGCTCGTGCTAATCATGAGTTGAATCTCTCTGACACATCAATTACATTGCAAATCATTTATGTGACACACAGACTTACCAGTCTGACGAGACACCAGAACGACAACCTCATATACCAAGTAAAATTAAGATTATGGGCTAGCATGCACCATGGACATCAGAAAACCTCTGTTTTTTTTAACAGGGGCCTGGATCTACAGTGCATGAAGATCTGGAAAAGGCTCTTTCAGATGTAGAGAAGATGTAAAGGAGCATCACTCTAGTCGGGTATTAGAAAACAATGCGCTTGTACTTGCCAGGCATGAAGCTGACACACACACACACACACACACACACACACACACACACACACACACACCAGTGGAGCCGACTGCATCCATTCTTTTGCTAAAGTGAGTAGAGCAGAACATTCAAATGCCCGGGTCATCTCTAAAGTTGCCCAGGCAGGTGTCTGTGCTATCTCAAGTTCTTAGTTCTTGGATGCAGAAATGGATCAGAATTCAATAAGAATGCAGAAAAAGTATTACAGACAGCCTGAAGGGACCCGTATGTGCCGATAATGTCTGTCACAGAACATTACAGAGAACCTGGGTTTGGTTAAGTAACAGGGAGAACCCAGTAGGCTATAGCATATTAGACGAGGCTGATTCATTGAATGATTGAAAGGGGACCTGCAAGCTAAACGACTTGTACTCACCTGTCTTAAGAATTAAGTTAGGAATTGGTAAAAAAGATGGCGTCTTGTGAGCAAGGAGTGTGACCTGGGTTGCATGTCAAAGATTGACCCTCAAACCATAGCAGCATTTTCTTGTCCTTTCTCTTTATGTACACAAAGTTAAGCGTGTAAACACGCACACACACACACACACATTTCCCTGCTATCACTTGAGACGCTCTCGCACACGCAGACGGACATGAGCCCATTTGCGGGCCACATGAACGGCACATTAATTAAACAGCGGAGTGGCAATTAATTCAGAGCACTTAAGAGAGCGACGGGCGGGGACACTGTCCACCATTAAGCCCATGGTGTTCCCAGTGCTAATGGCAGCACTCTGTCCGCGTGGCGCTCGTCTCCTCTCTCCGCCCGGGGCTATACGTCCCCGTCGCCTCCTCCTCCTGCGTGGTGTGTCCCTGTGACGGCCGGCGGCGTGGCACGGGTTCCCGTAGGCTGCAGCAGAGGCGAGGGCGCATTGACAGATATGGGCGCCGCCCGCCCGCGACGCCCGCCCGCCCGCGACGCCCGCCCGCAACGCTGATGGAGGAAATGGGGGCACGCGGCAAGGACGTGGAACACGGCCTGACCTAGGAAAACACAGACGAAGACCGCGTTGAAACTCAGCATTGCTGTTGATTTATATAATACATATTTGGCATTGTAACTTCATTCTTAGGATTTGTTATTTTAAGAGGGATATTACAGAAAGAAAGAAATTGGAAAAGCCCCATTGTAACTTTGTAGCTAACTTTGTAAATTGCACCGTCTCCCACTGGTCCGCTATCACTGTCACTCTGCCTTGGGTCAGTGGTCCCTTGCGGCGTTTGCATTAGGGGGGCTACCAGGGGCCCCACGAGGGCCATTGTGGCCTGTGAAAGGGCCGGCGGCCCAGGGCGGGGAGGCACGTTGCCCACATGCCTGCACACACACAATGGCCATTTCACAGCTCGTCTGGGGGTAATGGAGCCTGGCTGCGCCCCGGAGATGGATCACCCCCAGATGGAGATGGAATGGCTGGCTGGGTGGTGGATGGGTGGACCAGGGCGTGGTGGGTGCTGGAAGAGACCGCCAAACTCGGCCGTCCCCACCCCTCCCCACCCGGGTCTCGTTTGCATGGGCTGGCTGGTGTGATGGAGCCATTGCCAGAGCATGAAGAGGCCATTGATTGGGAGGATGGCCCTGGTTGTCAGAGAAGATGGAGGAGTGCGTGCAAGTGTGTTTCAGAGAGACACGGCGTAGTATTTCCAGGTTGGTAACGGACATAGGAGAGAAAGAGAGAGAAGAAAAAGAGAAAGAAAAAGAGAGAGAATGCTATCAGAAAGAAGAAAAAAACAAGAATGAGGTGGGAGGAATGACGGTGATCAGGTCCTCCTCTTAGTCTCCTGTATAATGAGTGGATCAAACAACAGGGCCGGCCGGGATCCATCCCCGACCCTCGGTGACTGGCCTGGTATTTAGAGGGGACCTTTGAGACGACCCCCCCGGCTGGCCTTCTAAATGGCGGCGGGCGAGCCACGTCAATACTGTTTGATTGGAATGAGGCCTCTGACTGGCAAAAGGTCAGGGAGGGACACCCGCCCCCCGATTGGTTCCTGTGAGATTGCCAAAGTTTGTCTGATGAGAGTGATTTAGCTCAACGCGGGACGGGCCAGGGAGTGGCGCGCTGTCGTCGGCGAACGTTGGTGGTGTTCAATCGTTGGATGGATGTGTGGACCTTTTGTTGGAGCCCGCTCGCTATTGGCATTTTTCGGATAATCAGCCGTTAATCCCTGTATTGATGGGAGCAGGTGTGGATGTTGGTAATGGGTAGGAGGGGGGAAGCTGTGTCAGCAGGAGAAAGCCAAAAAGGCATCTTTGTTTTACAGAGTTTCCCTAAAACACCATAACAAGGCGACACCATAACCTTGCAACTGGGGGGGGGGGGGGGGGGTTGAGATTTCTCAAATTGTTCCATAATAGCCTGAGAAATAGGTCTCATCTTTGACAGCTTGACCTGCTACCTCATCTGGTCTTATTTCCCCCAAGTACCAGAATGCATTGCACTCACACTTAGCCGTTAGAAGCACAACAGAGGATTTTTTTCTCTCTGTGTCAACGTCGGCTCGTTTCAGGATCTGATAGAAATCTACCTAGCAAGTAGATAGGGCACGTGTACTAAACACCCATGTGTTTGATAGACTACACCCTTTTCAACCTGTACCTCTCTTAATGGACAATGCCGCAAAGACAAAAGCCGGTGTTCTCGTGCATCTTAAAACCTGTTTAAAGACACTTTCATCTCCAAGGTATCATTAGAACCCATTTAGCCCCAATCTATTACCTATTTTATCCTTCCCCATGGATCAGCAGAGCCATTAGGTCTAATTGCTGTGGCGAAGGTTCCTTTTGTGGCAAACATCTTTGACCGTGATTGGTGGAAAGTGCTATCAAACCAATCACAACACCTGCCTCATCACAAGATGCAAATGTGTTTATCTACCACCCCGTCCTACCTTCTTCAGCAACAATGTATGTGTATGTGTGTGTTTGTTTGTGTGTGTGTGTGTTTGTATGTGTGTGTGTATGTGTGTGAGCACACATACGTATATGCATCCTTAGATGTCTGGGTGTGCAAGTGTATGGGTGAGTCCTTATTTGTGTGTGTGTGTGTGTGTGTGTGTGTGTGTGTGTGTGTCTGCGCACAACACCCTCATCTCGGCACCTCTTCAAAGGCGATGAGTGCTCCCCGCCTCGCCCCCTCTCCGCTCTGCGGCCTTTGTCTTAGTGTTCCATATTTAATGGAGGTGGCTCGAATGCAGGGAGGAGAGGATGCTGTACCTGGGGTTGAGGCCCGCTGATGTCGGACTGAAGTAGCTCTCTCTCTCTCTCTCTCTCTCTCTCTCTCTCTCTCTCGCCAGCGCTCTCCCTCTTGCTATCTCTCTCTGTCTCCCTCTCCTTCTGTCTCTCTCTCTGTCTCCCCGGCTCTTTCAAGATAATCCCTGAGCAGCACATCAAACGGAGCCATTGATGCCCCCCCGATTCTGAGAGGAGACCAAGGGGTGGTCGAAACGTCCACCCCCCTCCTACAAACACACACACACTTTGGCACAGGTGCCCTGAGCAGTCACTGAAATGGACTATTTTTCTTATGATTTCTATTTTCACAATTGTTTTGTTTTTCCACTGTGTTTTTGTCTGCTAATCCACCTTCCCGGTGTCTGCCTGCCTTAGGGGCCTGATATCGCCCTCACAGTCAAGAGATGAGAGCCTACTGGTGCCTGTCAAACTCTCTGGCTGATTTTTATAGCTGGCTCTCAATCACCTGCCTCGCAAAGACCAGGAACACATGTTCCCTATTGACCACCAATCAATGATCAATTAAACAAGCCATTTGTCCAATTAGAGCGCCAGCTCCTTCTGGACCGGGGCTTATTCAGGTATTTGATTTGGAAGGGGGGTGGGGAGGGAGCAGGGGGAATTGATATGCTTGCATAATTGATGAGGAGCTCTGTTGGCAGCTCTTTAAACACTTAGAGATTGTCTGATTGTAAGATACCCACAGAGAGTGCTGGGGGAAGGAACCCTTTGCCAACCCGTTCAAAGTTAAAGAGTGTGTGTGTGGTGAGAGGGGATTGGCCAGTTAGCTGTTGGCCATAAATCAACGAGGGGAAGGCTCCCGTAACTTGGTGGGAGCGGGAAGCGTTTGGCCGGGAAGTTCAGCTAGCGGATCCACAGCTTATCTAGTCGTCTACAGGGGACTGGGGACGGGGAGGATTTCTCCAGCTATCCCAGTGAATCTCCCCATCACCACCACCACCAGCACAGCCATGCATCCCCACTGAGGATGTGTCTCCTGACAACCCCCCTCCCCCCTCCCTTGGCACCACCTAGGGGGCGCTGCAGTACCATCACCCTGCCCTTCCAACCCCCCAGAGCCCTTTACTTTTTAACAGGGAAGGGTTGTTTATTTGGGTCAAATAGTCAGTTATCTCAGGGCCAGGGCGGAGGGAGGGGGCGTATCCCACCCCTCTTCCGTCTCCCTTCCTTCCTCTCTCCCTCCCTACTTGGTCCCCACGTTTTTTTTTTCCTCCTCCTATCTAGGCCTCTTCCCACTCTCTCACTCCCTCTGTCAACCTTTCTACTTTTCCCCCATTTAACCAGTCAGCCACAATCAGAGCTGACAGAGGGGACGGGGAACAATCGGGGCGGGGTCAGGGGCAGGGGTGACCTCAGAGGGAGGGGGGGGGCGGGGCGGGTAAACTGCCACCCAGTGTCCCCCTGCCTGGCTCTTTGTTCAGGGCCGCTAGTGAGAAAATGGGAACACTCTTAGCCCTGCGCCGTTTCAAACTAGCTCCCCTTCTTTTTTCCCCCTCTTTTTTTTTCTCCTCCCCTCTCTCTTTTTTTTCTCTTTCTCTCTCTCCGCTCATGCTCCCTTTTCACTCCCCTCTCCTTTGTGCTTTCACTTTGAGAGGGGTGAACACACGGAGCCCAGAATGAGAAAGTGACTGGCGGGCCACTTTTTTTTTTCTTCCATTTTCCCCCCTTTTTTTCTCCTCCGATGGTGTCTGTGACTGCTTGACACTCGGGTCGGCTGATTGACAGGGGGCGTGTGTGTCAGCGAGAGAGCGAGTGTGTGTGTGTGTGTGTGTGTGTGTGTGTGTGTGTGTGAGTTTGGTCCCTTTGTCTGTGGGCAGGTTTTGAGTCTGCGGGTCCTTGTGCGTGTCTGGGTATTTGGAGAGGGGCCTGTGAGAGTTTGGGGGTCAGTGCCGGAGGGGTTAGGGGACGTCGGGCTGGGAGAATGCGCTCAGCCAAGAAGACTAAGCCTCCCTCCCTCCCTTCCTCTCCTCACCGGACCGCTCCGTGACCGTTAGAGTCCCCCCCCCCCCCCCCCCCCCCCTCTGCGTCGTCTGGCTGCCTGCGCGCGCCTCGACCGGGTTCCCACGTGAAAGTGCGCCCGCGCTGTCCGTCCCACGGAGCCGGCCGGCCGTTGGCCTTCACGGGCAGGCCGGGACAGAGGCTGACAGCTGGGGCCCGGCACAGCCACAGCGCCCCTCACAGGGGATCCCTCTGGTTCCCAGGGGGTGGACGCCGCCTCGGGTCGCCGCGACGCCCTCCGTTGTGTTTACAACCCCCCCCCCCCCCGTCACTAATTAAGTGCGCCGAGATGTTTTCGTGAGGGGATTTTCGAGGACAACCGAGGGACAATTCACGCCGTTTTGAACACGCCGTTGTTTATTTGTTGTTGTTATGAGGAAATCTCAAAAGGAAGACCTTTTGTTTGTGTGTGTGTGTGTGTGTGTGTGTGAGTGAATTATTGCTCAAATTTTAACGTGCTATTTCATCTGGAAATTATGCTTGCCGTGAGATTACATACATACATACATTCATACATTACATACATAAATTAATCCTGTTTCAAAGAATTGGCCACTTCACAAAAGCCAGTGGAAAAAAGCCTACTGGTTACATAACTTATTTTTGTCCTCCATTAGAAAGATCAGCAGCGTAATCGTATGCATATTGGTCTTAACTACTTGACTGTGTCATGCCCAGTTCATTTCACCCTATTGAATTATCAAACAAATGCAGTGTTTCGCATAATGAGGGGTCACGGGCAAGCAATTAAAGTGGTATCCCCTGCCTTACCGGGAGCACCATAAACATATGATAATTTGATAATTTTGCCACTGGTGTCGCGTATATATGGTTGATTGATTAGAGGGTGAGCGGAGAGTAGGGAGGGAGAGGGAGAACACGAGAGAGAGAGAGGAGAGAGAGAGGCGGGAGAAAGGGAATGAGTAATGAAGCAGAGACGGGAAGACAGCGCAATGGGAGGGGGAAGAGTGGGAGAGAAAGAAAGAGTGAACGGGAGCGGGGGGGGGGGGGCTGGAGGGGGGGGTTGCATTCTTGGGTGATTCAGCAGCTTACTGGGCTGGCGTGAGGGGACGGCAGGGGGGGTGGGGGCTGGCATGCACGGGTAGGGGGTCTAAAGTGGACAGCGGGAGGGGGGGGGGATGACAGGCCTCCCCTTCAGCAAACGAGGCGACGGGGACAGATGGCGTCCCTCGGAGGGGCCGACGGAGTCCCAGTTTTCACCTGCGGCCCCATGGGAAAAATCCGCCTTCCTCACACATGCAGCCGGAGTAGGGAGAGGGGAGAGGGGAGGGAAGAGGCCCCCGGAATGCTCTCTGGAACCCCACGACGAGACGAAGGGTGGAGGGAGACGAGAGAGAGAGAGAGAAAGGAGAAGGAGGAGAATCAGGTCAGGAGACGGGTAAAAGGACTGTGGTAGAGAGAGCGAGATCTGAGAGAGGGAAAGAGGGGAGGAGAGGAGGAGTGAAGACAAGTGAGGAGGGATCAGCAGCGGAGATCTGAGGAGACGGTGGGAGAGACTTGAAAGACCAATCTGAATCGATGAACACAGGAGGAGAGGAGGGACTCCGATAGAGCCCAACCTGGTGCATCACCCACGCCTCACTCTCTCTCTCTCTCTCTCTCTCTCTCTCTCTCTCTCTCTCTCTCTCTCTCTCTCTCTCTCTCTCATTTTTTGTTTCTCTCTCTCTCTATTTCCCTCACTCTCTCTTTCTCTCTTTCCCTCACCCTCACTCTCTCTCTCTCTCTCTCTATCCCTCTCTGTCTCGCTCTGTCTCTCTCTCCCTCTTTTCTCTCGCTCCCTCCCTCTCTCTCTCTCTCTCTCTGTCTCTCTCTCTCTGGCCGGCTGACTGTTGGGTGATACAGATGGTTCTTTTGAGGGGCTGTGAATGGGGTCAGCCCGGGTCGGGGAGAGCAGACAATGACACAACGGCTCACCCCGCCCTCCCCCCTGGTCCAGGAGAGAGTGAAAGTAAACAATGGTCGCCACCGCTGAGAAGAGGAGAGGGCGGAGGGTGGAGGGGGGGTGGGGTGGTGTTGTAGGGGTGACGGTGGGGGTCAGTCTCCCAGGGTCAGCGTGCGGGCCGCTTAGCATGGGCCCCAGTCAGAGCGCGCGCGCGCGTGAGTGTGTGTGTGTGTGTGTGTGTGTGTGTGTGTGTGTGTGTGTGTGTGTGTACACGAGTATGTGTCGGTGAGTGGGAGAGGGGAGTAGCACAGAAGCAGCACTCCACTGCTGGCATGTGGTCTCCACACAGGAGGCCCGCTGAGAAACACTTAGCTTAGCTCTAGAGGAGCCTTCCTCCACTCTGACGGGAACTGTGGCACTTGCATCGCTGTTGTCTAGGCGGTTGGGTCAAGGACCCACTTCTTTATCATCCTGACCTGTGTTTTTTACCTTCTCTGGTTGAAAGCAAGTCACTTTTGCAAGTCACTTTGGAGGAACGTGTCTGCTCAGTGACAGTAGAGTAACGTAGCCCTCTTCCTCCACCCAGGCCACAGTATCAGTTTCTTTTAACGACCCTCTTCCTCCACCCAGGCCACAGTATCAGTTTCTTTTAACGACCCTCTTCCTCCTCGTCCCCTCTGACACGGCTCCGTTAAAGGCTCTCTGGCTGAATGGTGGTGCTCGCCATCTGTGTGGAGGGGCCCGGCAGATGCTGCCCTGGCCCAGGGAGGGGGCGGCCGTGTGGGACGGTCAACCCATGGCCCACGGGCCATCCAGATGCCGTATCGATCCGATCGACTGGGGGGCCCGGGGATCAATGGTGGGGCGATCAGCAGCCTCGTCAAGCTCTAACGAGCCGCGCCAATGACTCCCGGCTCGTTAGACGGCCTCTTGTGTACGGAGAGCGCTGGAGGAGCTGAGGGCTGTGGAAGTGTGTGTGTCCACAGGTCCGACATGTTTGGCCACTGCCCGAAAGTGTGTGTGATTGAGACCATCGCGAGACAACTATTTACACACCGCTGTGAGGTCACCCAACGATTCAAATAGAAACTTTTTTAGGTTTTAACTTGAAAGACGAGTACTAAACCTTACACTGCAGTCGCTTTGCTCGGGAGAGGACTGAAATGTAAAACTGTGAAGTCGGATATCTAAATAATGATCAGTGATCTATTTTGTACATTCCCCTGAAGGACGCGCTGTATGGTTGAGTTGGAGGTTTGGATAGTTCTACATCACCAGAGCCCTGAGTCCGACGTGGTGGTATAAAGTGTCCAGGCCTCCTCTTCCTCTTCCTCCTCCTCCTCTTCTTTATCCCTCTCTTCGTTTCACCCTTTTACACTTCCAAAAGGCAGAGAACCCGGAATCAGTGAATGACAATGTGGGGACTCTTGCTTCACGCTCACACACACACACACACACACACACACACACACACACACACACTCACACACGCACACAGAGTCACAAACAACAGCCCCCCACCACTGCACGTCCACGCTCGCTAACCCTCTGCCCAACCATCCGGCCCGTTCCCCTTGTGTCCCCGGTCCTCCTTCTTCTCCATCTGTGCTTTGATTGACAGGCTCAGAGAAGCGAAGAGGGAGCCCAAGTTCAGAGATCAGAAGGCAGCAGGGGGTCGGAGTGGGGGGGGGGGGGGGGGGCTTTGCTGGGGTTGGGGGCCTCTAGTCCAATCGCCTCCCCCCCATGCCCCCGCCCCCTCTCGGCCGGGAGATGCTGATGGCAGACATTGGTTGTCTGGGAGACGCAGGCTTGTCAAATCTCCAGGTCTGAGAGGGGGGGGGGGGTCTGTGACAAGGGGATGGGTGGATAGGCATGGCAAGACGTTTAGAGACGAGCACCGGGAGATCACACACACACACACACAGGAACCGGCAACAGGCAACAACACCCCCCCTCTGTGTCTCCGTCTCATGCACTTACAGAGCCCTCGCAATATCCATCCTCTCTCACACAAAGACACAATCCCCACACACTAACACTGGGACAGCCACACACACACACACACACACACACACACACACACACACACACACACACACTAACACTGGGACAGCCACACACACACACACACACACTAACACTGGGACAAGCACACACAGACACAATCCTCACACACTACCACTGGGGAAGGCACACTAACACACACACACACACTCGCACCGGGGAAGGCGCACGCAGACATATTTGTGCGTGGTGCCACTCTCCATAAATCTATCAGGGGCCTGGCTGAAAAGGAGCTGTCTTCCTCCGCGGGATGATACTTTTAAGAGGCGATTGTCAGAGATTACGTTGTCTTGTCACTGGGTGGGGGAGAGAAATGGGGAAAGAGAGAGCGAGAGAGAGAGGATGAATGAGAGAGAGAGAGAGAGAGAGAGATGAGAAAAGAAAGAAAGGAGGAGAGAGATGGTTTCACCCCCTGCTCAGACACCCCCCTCAGAGGGCCTGATGAT